>JANHZT010008085.1:26980-40450 GCA_032468215.1 Stegonotus admiraltiensis | reverse complement strand
TTGAGCCTGGTGGGACTCGAACTTGCAGTAATTGCAAGCAGCAGATGTTAATAACAGACTTACTTAGTCTGTTGAGCAACCAGAGCTCGGTAAGTAAATTTCATTGTATGTGTATATTGTGTATACACATACAGTGACAATAAAGTTTATTATTATTATTATTATCAACACTTTCTTTGTCTTCTGGTTCTCTCTTCTCCACCAAACAAACCTCCTCCTCTTGCTTGAGTCCCCCCTTGTGCAGGGTCTGGTCCTGACCCTCTGGGTCTGCCTCCTTTGGACCCAAGAGCTGAGTTCAAATCCAATCTCGCTTGAGGCTGCTGATGAAAGAATGTTTGGTCTCCAAACTTGACAACTTTAAGACTTGTGGATTTCCAACTCCCAGAACTCCCCAGCCAGCGTGTCTTAAAGGTGCAGAGTTTGGAAACACCCCGCCACCCCAGGCTTGCACCCTGCTTTAATTGCCCCCTCCACTTTTGGCTTAGCCCTGCTGCTTAAAATTCTGGGGTCCCCCTGCTATTGGGCTGGCTGGCCCTCTCCCAAGTCCCCAAAGCAGGCAGACCATTTGAGGCAAGAAGACGCAGGATGGCCTACGAAGACGATGATTAAAAGACAAGCCAGACAGAATCACTTGGAAAAACTCCAGACTTGAGTTTTAGAGATTCTTGGATCTCCCAGGGGAAGAAAAAAAAATCCCTCCTGGGACCCTGGGAGTTTGCATTCAACGCCTTTAAAAATTCTTCCCATTTCAAAAAGTCTTTATTTGCTCCTCTGGAGACAAATCAATTCTCAAGCCAAGCTGAGCTGGTTTGAATTTTTTAAAAAAACTGGCAGGGGAGTGCCATCTAGTGGCCACACAGTGTTCCTACAAGGCATTTTTTAGGTTCAATGTTCAGTTTAAATTTTGAGAGTGGCGTGTAAATAAATTTAAGCTTTCCTTGTGGCTGTTTTTATAATGTACGAGTATAAGGAAGGAGTTTCTTACCTGTACCAGCATTTCTCTTCTTGGTAACTTCAAGATGTGTGTTCAACTCCCAGAACTCCCCAGTCAGCATGCTGTGGGTGATTGGGGAATTCTGGGAGTTGAAGTCCACATGTCTTAAAGTCACCAAGTTTGGACACCCCTAATGGTCTAGTCATGCATCAAAAGTCAAAATTCATCAAAATTGTTGACATGAGATGAATTGTTTATAGCCAAGATCACCAAACCCTGCCTTTTTTCCATCACAATTACTCAATGTAGAAATATTTGCAAAAGGAGATTTCCAAGTTTTTGAGAAGGCAAAAAAAAACCCTGTAATGCCTGGCCTGGGCTCATCCCTTGCAGTGGGCCAGAACAAAACCTGGCTGGCACATTGGGTGGAACCAATGCTCTTGATTTGTGAACTCTGGATTGTGGTTTTGCAAACACGTCCACTTCCCGCTGTATTCAGTAAACATGGATGAAAGGATTTAGCTCAAGGCCTGGATCCAGTTCAGCTTAAAATCAGAAGTCTCCAAAGCTGGCAATTTTAAGATCTGTGGACTTTTTAACTCCCAGAATTCCTCAGACAGCATGCTGGGCTAGCCCATCCAGCTATCAATGGATCCAAAGGGTACTTCTGGAGGCACACAACTGCAGTATCTGGGTTCAAAATCACTCCAAGGCCACAGAATGAAAGTTAACCCACAGACGTATGTCAAGACATCCCTAAGTAAGTTACGCAGGAGTTGTTAAGAAAGAAAGAATGACAGCTCAGTCCTGAGAAAGCAGAACCCGTGAGAAAGAAACTCAAAATAACCCCAACCTTGGTTCAGTCTGGTTTAAGAGTAGGCAGAGTGTCAGCCTGCCAGTTTGACGCTGACTCAAATTACAGTGTTGCCCCAGACTCACGTTTCTCTTATTTAACTATTTGTCTTGGTTGCAGTTTTTCTCCTGTCTCTCAAGGCCATCCCATCTTCCCTTGATGATGATATTATCATCCCTTCAGTCATGTCCCAACTCTTGGTGATTCTATGGTCCAGGTCTGTCCGCATCTTCGGATCTGGCACTCCTACTTTGTGTTGTTCTACGCCCTGCCTGGTGTCAGCATTGCTGGGTGTCCAGCCATCATGTTCCATCATGTTCTTCGTCAGCCTGGTTTCTTTTCACTTCTAGCAATAGCAATAGCCCTTATACTTATATACTGCTTCACAGTGCTTTTACAGCCCTCTATAAGCGGTTTACAGAATCAGCCTCTTGCCCCCAACAATCTGGGTCCTCATTTTACCCACCTTGGAAGGATGAAAGGCTGAGTGAACCTTGAGCCGGTTAGGATCGAACTGCCAAACTGCAGCTAGCATTCAGCCTGAAGTAGCCTGCAGTACTGCACTTTAACCACTGCGCCACCTCAGCTCATCATAACTCTTCCCAACATAATTGCTTTCTCCAGCAAATCTCCCCACATAACATGGCCAAAATAAGTGTTTCCCGCTACATAAAGACACCCTCCAGCAGCCTTTCCAATTTCTGTTATCTTATTCTACAACAATAAACTAGCGTTCCTGGAATCCTTCCGATGCCCATTTCCCGATCCGGCCTACCTCAAAGGGCTGACACAGCCACAAGGATTCAGATTTCCAGACATCTGCCCCAAAACAGAAACACATTTAAACGTCTCTCGGAGTGAGTCATTTCTCCTGGCCGAACGCACGACTTGTTTCCAAATGTCTTCTTGGCTTCAACTGCCACATTCCAGAGTCAACATCAGTGTTGGATGTTTCGCCTCCTGAGACCTTTGTTAGAAAACATTCACTCCTTCCCTCATGACACTTTCTCCTTGGTGGTGCAAGGATGGGCTGAACATCTGTTCCCCTTCGGAAGACGCAACTCGCTGCGGTGACTTCTCTTCCAAAGGGTGGAACATCAGCCCAGAAGGAAAACATTATCATTCGGTGAGACTTTAATCTGCATTAATAGATTGGTTCATGTTAAGGTGCCACCAGAAGGCCCTTTTGTCAGCTATGCTACTCTGGAGTAGGGCACGAGGAGGAGGAAATAACCCACCCCAAATTTCCTAAATTAAAACTTGGGGTTTTTTTCCCTTTGGAAAACATTTCGCTTCTCAACCAAGAAGCTTCTTGGATGAGAAGCAAAACGTTCTCCAAAGAAAAAAACCAAGTTAAGTCCAGTTGCCCTTTGGAAAAGCATCTTTGGAACAACGATGACCTGGAGGATTGAGAATCAAATTATGAAGTTATGAAAATTCCATAATGCGATGAGTCCATTTCCAGACTTCGGAGCCGAAGTTTGAAGCTGACTAGTAGAAAAAACCTTGAGGAAATGCAACATACAGAGAGCCAGGTGTTCCTTCACTCCAACCTCAAGACTGCCGAAAGGGCTGAGCCAGCCCATCTCGGCTCAAACCCGTCTCCAGGAAGAGGGCAAGGCTACGACATCGGTTTAACTGGACTCAAAATTTGTGGGCTCTCATCCCTGTCGCCATGCAAGAAACCAAAAGCGTTGGGTTTTCCTGGAGACAAAGCCGACGTGTACGCTCGTTATTTCTGTCACACAATTCCTTCAAGGGCCCTCTTCTGTGAAGCGGCAACCGCAACCCAGATGGACGGAGATGGGAACTGAGGTATTTTGGGAACTGCAGAGTCAGCCAAAGCAAGAGGATTATCTTGCTTGCACTGCCCAACATTCACTGGGGTTCAGCGTCTGACTTATTCCGAGAAACCTGTGGTTGAAACCTAGGCTGGCCTACTCCCATCTTCAGGATTGGGCACATCAGGGGGTTTTGTGGAAGAAAACAGAACTTCAGGCATGCAGTTTTTGATGGAAGAAACTTAAATCTTAACCCTCATTCTCAAAAATAACTTTTTTTAAAAAAAAGTACATTGGGGAGTGTTTACTAAATGTCACACCAAGGCACTGGCTGAATGGTCAGTTTCAGAAAATATCACCTCAAGGACTGACAAAAACTAGTAGAATTACACCATTCTACCATCAGCGAAATAAAAGAACGATCTGCCATCTGCACAATTTGCTTAAAATGCAGTTGATGAAGAACACAGAACTTTGGATGGTCGGATTCGAAAGTTTGCTCGGCCTAAACTGAGACAATAAAGAAGTTGTAAAGAACAGGAGAGGACAACAGAGTTGGAACGGACCTTGGAGGTCTTCTAGTCCAATCCCCTGCTCAGGCAGGAAGCCTGATGCCAGTGTTTCTCAAGCTTGGTAGCTTGAAGATGGGTGGACTTCAACTCCCAGAATCCCCCAGCCAGCAGCGCTGTCCTATGCCATTCCCGACAAAACAGTTGTCCAATCTCTTCTTAAAAACCTCCAGTATTGGAGCACCCACAACTTCTGGAGGTATACTGTTCCACTGGTTGATTGTTCCGCTAGGAAATTTCTCCTTAGTTCTAGGTTGCTTCTCTCCTTGATGAGTTTCCACCCGTTGCTTCTCGTCCTGCCCGAACTCCTGCTCTCCATCCTTGAAACCATTGCAAAAGGTCACAAAGGAACCACAAAGGTCAGAGGAAATCTTGCTATCCTATCTGCAAACGAGGCGCACTGGCCCGGATCATGTGTTTTCAGCCAAGAAGTGGCTGAAGCGGTGTAGGGTTTCCTGCCTGGGCAGGGGGTTGGACTAGAAGACCTCCAAGGTCCCTGTTCTATGCTAAAAGTAAAGTCTTACGCTTAGGTAAGAAAAACCAAAAGCATGCATATAAACTGGGGGAAACCAGGCTTAATAGCAGTGACTGTGAGAGGGATCTTGGGAGTCTTAGTGGACAATCAGCTAAATACGAGCCAGCAGTGTGCAGCAGCAGCTAAAAAAGCAACGCAATCCTAAATTGCATTAACGGAGGGATACAATCAAGGTCAAGTGAGGTACTAATCCCACTCTGTAAAGCCTTAGTAAGACCACACCTAGAGTACTGCATCCAGTTTTGGTCACCACACTATAAAAAAGGATGTTGAGACTCTAGAAAAAGAGCAAAGAAGAGCAACCAAGAAGATTAGGGCCTGGAGGCTGAAACATACAATGAACGGTTCCAGGAACTGGGCCTGGCTGGTCTAGTGAAGAGGACCAGGGGAGACAGGATAGCCTCTTCCAATACTTGAGGGGCTGCCACAGAGAGGAGGGGGTCAAGCTATTCTCCAAAGCACCTGAAGGCCAGACGAGGAACAATGGATGGAAACTGACCAAAGAGAGATTCAACCTAGAAATGAGGAGGAACTTTCTGACCGTGAGAACCATCAACCCATGGAACAGAAGTTGCCTTCGGAAGTTGTGGGAGCTTCCTCACTGGAGACTCTCAAGAAAAGGTTGGACTGCCATTTGTCAGAAATGGTGTAGGGTCTCCTGCTTGGACGGGAGGTTGGACTAGATGACCTACAAGGTCCCTTCCAACTCTGTTAATCTGTTAAGAACAAGACGGTTGTAGCCTGCCTTGGAAAGGGTCATTTCCCACAACCTAGTTCCTTTTAAAGAAGAAAAAATTGTGCTAAAATGATGCCTGTGACCACAGGGGGGAGGGTCCCCATCTCAATGCAAAGAAAACCCACCCACTGTTTTAGGTTGCAGAAGGATAAACCCACGTAGGATTCAATCAACCCCCCTTTTCCAAGAGAGAAAGATCTATTTGATAGGCTCTTCTCTCTTCCGTTCCCTATAAAAAGCTATTTATGGCCGCACAACAGTTCAGGTTACAGGATCTCTTGCTTCTCTTGGACATCCGGTCCAAGAAGATAAAATTTAAAAGAAGGTTGAGTTTCAAAACTATTCCTTTGGCTTGGAATCAGAGAAAAGGGCTTTGCCACTTGAAAAACACTTGACTCTGTGCCCATCCTGCCAGGGGCAATGCCACCTCTCCTTGAATGCCCCCCTTCCTTCCTTTCGTAACATTACATAAGACAGAGGGGAAAACAGCAACACATGTGAAGATGCGTCACCAGGAACCACCCGACAGATGTTTCCTGCGATGGATGCCAGAGATGTGGCTCAGCCCAAAGCAGTTTAGAGATCCTCATCCCAACACTGAAGAAGTTTGGAGCACCGGCGTGGAAAACCAGTGTACCCGTTTCTGAAGACCAAGTCTTCAGGTTCTTCATCTCACAGCATCTCTTGGTAGGTCTGGTTGGCTCCCGCAAGCCAACTTCTATCCCGTCCGTACCAAATTTTCCCAACCTTGGCAGCCTGGACTTCAACTTCTCCATGCTGGCTGGGAAATTCTGGGAGTCATAAATCCAGATCTCTTTAAACGTTGCCAAGGTTGGGAAACACTGGAGTAGAAATCTAGCAGCGGTTCCCAAGAAGCTGGCTAGGAGGAAGAAGCAGAGGAGGAGGAAGCAAAGTTTGGAAACCAAGCATAGCTACGACGGAGTCCATCTTTTCTTCATGCTTGACGCCAACAAACTTTAAAGAGAGGAGAATTCAGGAAAAGCGCCATTGGGGGAAAGTCCGTTTCTTGTGAAAGTTTGTGAAAAAAGTTATTCCCGGCCATGGATGGTGCTTAAAGTATATTCAGTTTAAATATATTCAATTTACTTGCACTGCCTCCGCAAAGCTTGCTCTGGCGCGGCGTTGTTTTTGAAGCATTCGCACATTACGTTACAATTGCCAAGTGATGGGCTGCATGTGGGAATCATCCCAGTGGTGAAATCCAATTTTTGTTACTACCGGTTCTGTGGTTCAGAAACGAAGCTTCAGAAAAAAAGCCTCCAAACAGAGCTTCAGGAGCTTTTTTTCTGAAGCTCTGTTTCGGAGGCTTTCAGAGGCAGGAAAAAGGTTTTTTTTTCTGAAACAGTGTTTCAGAAGTTTCAGAGGCAGAAAAAAAAGCAAGGCACAGAGCTCACAACCAAGAAATCTGTTGGTATAATTCACCTCTGGGAACAGCTGATTGGGGGTATTCTGGGAGGCCAATCCACCTGCCAATCAGCTTTTTTCTTATTTTCCTCCCCAAAAACTAAGATGCGTCTTATACTCTGAAAAATACGGTGTTTTTTCTTCAAATCAGGGCAACCTGGTCTACCCAAATATGAGTGGGAGCATACTGTCAAATATAAATCTAACACAAACCGCATCTCTCTTAGCAACAGAAATCCTTGGCTGAATGGTGGTCTTAAATTGAGAGCTACCTGTATTCTCTAGAAACGAACGAAAGACAAAAATTCAGGCGCAGGAGATTCCCGCATTTTGGGTTGGTTAAGCGTTAATCCAGAACAGGACAATTCTAGAAGTTCTTGGAAGGGTAACACAAAGAAAACGTGGCCAGGCCCGGTTCATAGAGGGCTATAGAAATCTTTGGAAAAGAAAAGAAGAAAAACGGTGTTTTGAAAATTATCCCTTTCTTAGGGAGCAGATCTGAATACTGAACAGCTGGGCTCAGCAATCTAAGACGGCAATCTGTAGGGTGTAACTCATGCAGACTCATGGCCTTTGGGGGGGGGGAAGCTAAAAAGGAAATTCCTGAGGAATGAGGTAGTTTCTGAAGCAATTAGGACATTATTATTATTATTATTTTTGGAGAAAAAAAGGACGGAGAAGAATTTCAGCTGTTTAAAATAAACACACAGAGACGCACACGCCATGCAAATATATATATATATATGTACATTCCTTCTGCAGGTTTTATGTCTTTATGTATGTTTGGGGAGAAAAAAAAACCAGCAAAGAGTCAGCCTAAATTCTGCCTCATTTAGCAAGAGGGTGTTTTAATAAATCAGTGGGCTACTTCTGGAAAGATTATGCCCGTGGGGATCGGTTCCTTATTAAAACTCAACCGAAGGGCCTTCCAGATTTACCTAAAATTCCCTCGAAAGATGACAGCTTTTGAACTTTGTGCTATGGAGGAAAGATAAAAAAGAATGCAAAATTGCCAGAACGAAAACATTCTCCCAACAACAATTTTGGGAAACTTACATGCAAGGATGATGACAATGTTCAAAAGTAGGTCAAAGATCTAGACTGGTTTTGGGTCTTCCCTATAGACCTCACACGATATTCTTTTGGAGCCATTTCATGCCATTTTTCGGGCCGTTCCAGCCATGGGAAGTTCCAGGTGGACCAAAAATTCGGGAGATAGCTTTGCTTTCTCTCGACGCACTCTTTTCAACCTCTCCTGGATCCCAAAAGATCATTTCCAAATTGAACATAACAGTGTGCCTGGACCTGGTGGTCCACCATTCCACTAACAAGGACCTTGGAAGGAATTCTACCAAAATTTATTTTCCAGGAAGAACCAATCACTAAGGGAAGCGAGTCTGACTGAGTCAACTGGTCCTTCGGAACTGACCCAAAGGTGCTCCCAAGCTCTTCTCTTTCTGAGCCAACCCAACCCCCCCTCCCCCGGACATCTGAGGTCAAAATGGCAGCCGCAATGATGCCATCAAATCCCCATCTTTCTGCCACGCTGGGCGTGACATCTTGACTTTGTCCCCCATGTGGCCACACCCGCAAGCCCCCTCCCCAAATGCAGATTGCCCCTATCCTCTGGGGAGACCTAGACTCTCCGTAAAAGGAAATAAAAGTACATTAAATCAACTCTTCACACACTCTTCTCAAAAACCCACCCCTCTTCCTTTCTAAAGAAGCACCTGCCCCAGGTGAGGTCTGGGCAAAAGAGTGTGATTTTTGTGTTGCTTTTTAAGCAACTTCTCTCGTTGCCTATGAAATACGATAACTTAAAAAAAAAATCTGTCCACTTCTGTACAGATAAAATTTCCAAATTTTAGGAAAGGAATCATCCTCCAGACACACCAATCTAGAACCAGTTGATTTTTGTCTTTAAAAAAAAAAATTAAATTAAATTACAGGAACAGAGAAAGAGAGATGGTGAAGAAAGGGTGATAAGAGCCTGATTTTTTTTTTAAAAAAGCAACAACACAGACAGAGCTAATGGCAGGCCTGTATATACACACTCGATGTCCCACATTTATTGTGGCTTCTCAGTCAACAGATCAGATTAATTGGCCCAAATGGTTTTGTGATTTCAAACCCCTCCCCCCACTTTCCAAAAAGTGAAAAGAGGGCAGGGGAAAAACAAAGATTTAAAACCAGTGGCAACAAGAGTTTTTTTTTAAAAAAAACTGTACATGGGGTTTTTTTCCGTTTAACTTACAAAGGAACCTTCTGAAACCTTCCCCAAAATGTCTCTCGGTGGTATAAACGTGAAATCCGGCCCCTCGGCATATTTCCTTTTTTTTAAAAAAAAAGTCCATTTTTCCCCCTCCCTCTCCAACGGTTTTAAAAAAATAATAATAATAATAAAAGGAGGAGCACGGGCCTAGTTATCTCCATTGTCTTTGGCCCACGAGGAAGAAAAAGAGGCTTAAGAGAAGAACGGCTTCCGATGGGCCGAAATTGCCGGCCAAATCAATCACTTTTTGATCTATTTTGTTGACGTTCTGTGTGACTTCAGTGGCATTGACTGCCAGTTCAGGAGAACACTGGTGAAATTCGCACCCGCTTCCGCTGCCTTCTCCGCTGCTTTCGTCGTCTGGTGGGGAAAAAGGAACAGAAAATAAATAATAGTCCACTTGTTAAGATTAAACCATCTGAGATATCTCTTCCTGTTGCTGACGTGCCTCTCCCTTTGAATTCAGGCACGGGTTTCAAACTAATCCAGTGTTTCTCAACCTTGAAGAGGGATGGACTTCAACTCCCAGAATTCCCCAGCCTCTCGAAGAGGAGTAGACTTCAACTCCCAGAATTCCCTAGCCCTTTGCAAAGGGGTGGACGTCAACTCCCAGAATTCCCCAGCCCCTCAAAGAGGGGTGGACTTCAACTCCCAGAATTCCCCAGCCCCTTGAAGAGGGATGGACTTCAACTCCCAGAATTCCCCAACCCCTCGAAGAGAGGTGGACTTCAACTCCCAGCATTCCCCAGCCCTTTGAAAAGGGGTGGACTTCAACTCCCAGAATTCCCCAGCCACCACACCTGGGGATTTCTGGGAGTTGAAGTCCACCCCTCTTCAAGGGGCCAAGGCTGAAAAACAGAACTAATCTGAAGACGATGGGCAGTTGCATTTTTACGGCAGTTTGGGTGGCTGCAAATGGTCCTCGCTTAACGACCTATTCTCAGAGGCCAATTCTGCAGGAAAACATCCTCCCAACACCACTGAGCCTTCGCTCGGCGCCCAGCACACCAAGATCCGCTTACTTATATCTATGAAGTCCACGTCGTTGCCGTTGTAGGCGTTCTTCAGCTTGCTGGTCATCACACGGAGGGACATGATTTGCTGACGGATCACAATGTCCGGCTTTGAAGTGTCGACTTCCACCTCAGGGTTGTTTGCCTGGTTGGCGAAGCCGTTCGGCATCACGGCGAAGAGGTACCTGAGGAGAAAAGTTGGTGCTTCAGGTCAGGTGCAAGATTGATTACTCGGTGCAAGTAATCCTCAATTTATGTTGTGGCCTTTTGTTTATCAATCCGTTTTCATTATGGTCACGGAGCAGCGTGACAAAGTCATTAAGAATCACCATTTAAAAAAAATTTAAAACAAAAGTAATATTGTTCTGGGGACCCAGCTCCCCACACACGACAAACCCTCTGTAGTTGAAGCAATGATTCCTTTATTAGGAGCGCCAGCAGCCCCGTCAAAAAGTTTCTCTCTCAACGCAGGCTGACAAGTCTGTCCGGAGGGAGATGAAGAGTTGTCTGCCACATCTATTCATCTCCGCCCCCTGCCTTTGATCCCTAGAGCAAGGGTGGAGCTTTGCTAGCAGCGGTGGCTCTTCCGTCCCAGGGACCGGCCCATAGATTTCCACTGCTCTCCTTTCTGCACATCCGCACATCAGGCACTGGACCCAGCTGTTCCTCCTCTTCCTCATCAGCCACCTCCAGACCTGGGGCTGTTGACTCTCCATCTGAGGGTTGACGGACAGCCCAGGCTCTGCCTCCCCCTAATCCGATTCAGCTGCTGGAGGGGCCGGCCCAACAGGTCACAACAAATATATTACAATTAGTGGTGGAATATCAGCGGGCAGATGGAATCTGCCTAATTTTGCAGAGGACATAACAAAATTGGGCCACATGCAAAGAAACCACTAAACCATTTGTTTAATGTCGGTTTGAACTTACGATGGCCCTGAAAAAAAGTTCCAATAGCCCCTCCGAGTACAGCCGGTCACACCATGGTGATGTGATCAGGATCTGGAAGTTTGGCGGCCGACTCACAATTATGACGGTAGTACAGCCCCTACGATCACATGATCACAATTTGTGAACTTCCCACCTGGCTTCCGACAAGTGAAAGCAAAGCGGGAAGTTGGGTTTGCTTAACGACTGCAGTAAAAATGGGTCCCATCATGTGATGAGATGGAGTATCATGGTCCCCTGAAAGGATGGTATGTTGGGCTTTGGTCTCCTGTGTCTCCAGATTTTCTGGTCTACAAACAACATTTTTAGCCTGGGTGCAAATCCGGCAGCTGAGAATTCTCAATGGAATAAGCCATGGTTGACCAGGATGCATGATCGATGAACTAAGCCATGACTTTTAAGCACGGCCCAAAGCCACCAGGTTCACAAGGAACATTAAACCAGGAAACACGGATGGCAAACTGCAGGAACGTGCTAAAAGCACTCTAAAACCCCAAGCCCTGAAGGCCAATTCTGCCATGGTGGCTTAATTAATTAATTAATTAATTAATTTACTTTCTATACCGCCCTTTCTCCCGAAGGACTCAGGGCGGTGAACAGCCAAACTAAAAACCCAATACACATAAATACAAGTTAAAACCCGATTAAAACAAATTAAATATTAAGGCTGAACATGTTTAAAAACCCAATTAAACTCCATAAAATTTGATTAAAATTTAAAACAGAATTATAATTTAAGCTAGCCCGACTTGCTGAAAAAGCAAGGTCTTAAGAGCCCGACGAAAGGTGCGCAAATCCGGGATCCTCTGCAACTCGGGGGGCAGCTCGTTCCAGAGGGCAGGAGCGCCCACAGAGAAGGCCCTCCCCCTGGGTGTCGCCAGCTGGCACTGTCTAACCGACGGCACCCCGAGGAGCCCCTCTCTGTGGGAAGGCACTGGTCGGTGGGAGGCTGTTGGTAGCAGAAGGCGGGCTCGTAGATATCCAGGCCCTGAGCCACGGAGCGCTTTGAAGATGTTAACCAACACCGGAAGACCACCGGAAGCCAGTGCAGCTCGCGCAAAAGTGGTGTCACATGGGAGCGCCACGTCGCTCCCATAACGTCGCTCCCATAACCACCCGTAACCACTCCACCAACCATGCTTTCCAACGTTTCTGGCTTGACGCAAAGCGCCCCCTTGAAAGGCTGAGCCTCCTTCACCTGCTCTTGTTCTTTCCGTTCCAGCATTCTTCTTCGTGAACGTTGCCGGCGGCCATCTTCTCATTGTTGCAGAGGTTGGTGGGAAGGGAAGACCAGAACTTCTTCGCTTGCTTCAACTTCTCTTTCACGTCGGTCACCTTTGGTTGAACGAGAGAAAATCCAGCTCAAACGGGCTCCTTGTGAGATTCCAACCTCTCCCTTCGTTATCAGAAGTTGCCTTATCTTATCGGCCAGACTCTGTTGGTTGGCTAGTTGAGGTTCTCCAGAGCAGAAGTGTCTCTCAACTTTAGCCTTTTTATGATGTGTGGACTTCAACTCCCAGAACTCCCCAGCCAGCCTTCTGAGTGGTAGTGCCTGCTCTCTGGGGAATGCCTTATCGGCTGAGGTTAGATCGGTCCCAAGCCGACTGAGCTTTGATAAAGGCCTTCACTCCACTCTTGGAGGCCAAGAGGGGTTAAACCCTTAAGTTTAGTAGTCATTTTAACGCTGGCTGGTTTATTCTCAAAAGCTACTTTTTTTCTTGCGATTTCATGGTGTGTTTTTTCACGATTCAGTTTTGTGTTCACGAGATGGGTGGCATCTAATCCATCCATTGACCAACTGACCTTCCCCTACTGGGGTATCTTTCAGGCAAATGGACATCAACTCAGCTGAATAGGTTGTAAAAAAAAATGCTTTTAAAAGGTTAAAAAAAAGGCTCTGACGATCGCAAGGCACAGCTGTGATCGTCAGAGCCTTTTCTTTTTAACTTTTAAAAGCAAAAAAAACAAAACCTTCTGCGCATGCGCAGAGGGTACAAAACACATTACTTCCTGGTTAAAACCAGGAAGTAACGACAACCGGAGGGGGGGAGGGCGGAGCCTCACGCCACGATCGCTACCGGTTTTCCAAACCACCCGCCACGATCGCTACCGGATTGAGTGATCCGGTCCGAACCGGGCGCATTTCACCCCTGCATCAACTCTTGAAATTGCCCAGCTGACCTGGTTACTGTTCAGAATTCTTGGAACTGGAGACCACCCGTCTAAAACCGAGCAAACCCAAGATCAATCTATTTTAATAATCTTCATAATTGGGGGAGGGGGAACCTATTCAGGGGTGGGCTTTAAAAATTTTTAGCAAGCGGTTCTCTGCCCGATTGCTGGGTGGGTGTGGCCATGGTGGGCGTGGCCTAGTCAGCCTCTTGCTCCATGGCAGGGGTGATGG
>JANHZT010008085.1:0-10587 GCA_032468215.1 Stegonotus admiraltiensis | reverse complement strand
GTGCCAGCTGCACAGGCTGCTAGCGCAGCACCACACCAGCCTCCTCGCTGTCGGAATCAGCTACTAGCTGCACAGGCTGCTGACGGGCCACAACACGTGATTGCCATTGTGACCTTCCCAACCAGGTTCCAGCAAGCAAAGTCAATGGGGGGAAGCCAGATCTTAAGCAACTGCGGGGTTCATTTAAGGACCGCAGCGATTAGCTGAACAACCCTGGCCAAAAAAAAAAAAGAACACAAAATTGGACCCGACTCTCTTTAATCACCACCTCGTTTAGAAGGTGGTGGTTAAAGAAATTCCTGTCCATCCATCTTAAAAGTTGAGATCTACTCAACTTTTAGGAACTGGACAGCCAAGCTGGCTGGGGAATTCTGGGAGTTGAAGTCCACCCATCTTAAAAGTTGCCACGGTTGAGAGAGACTGTCCTTGGACCAACTTAGCCAGTCCCGAGCTGAAATGGCTTTCCGTGTTTCAATTCCAGGTGGTCAGTAGCTGGTTGACCAGCCCACACCTCCAACGTTTCTCCCCATCAATCCTGCGAGCCAGCCAAGCACACGTACGTACACAATTTTCTCCCTGTGCCACACAAACAACTACATCATGTAAGATCCGTCAGAAGATCTGTAATTCCCCCACAACTATTTTGTCTGGTCCTCCTAACGCAGCTGCAAAGCTTAATCAAGCAGGGGATGGGAAGGGACGAAAACCCAGCTCAACTGACCAGACAGAGTGGGCTGGGGGCCAGATAGAACTTCATGCCTTGTTCCAGATTTTGGAAATATATCCAGGCAAGCCATACAAAGGCCTTCAGAAGAAGGTCCACGCTGGGATCTCAGCAGCTGGTAGGAAACTTCAATAACCAGACCAGGATTAACTGGCTCTCTGTTGGGTGGAATCATCTCAGGTGAACACCAAAGATTTGGACGGATATATTAGTTGCATTGACCCTCTACCACCGAGGTCTTCAAACTTGGCAGCTTTAAGACTCGTGGACTTCAACTCCACGAGTCTTAAAGCTGCCACGTTTGAAGACCTCTGCTCTACCAAGTCAATCCCTGACCTACTTAGCTGCATTTGCACAACTTGGTACTTTTGGTTGGTTTTAATCACCAATAACTCACTGGACAAACCCAACTGGTTGGGTACTTTACGGCTGAATGCACTGTGCAAACCTGCCAAATGAACTAATTTCTCAAGTAATTCTGCAAATTCTAAAAATTAAAAAAAAAATTGCCTTTGGAGTATTTTTTATATATATATTCCAAGGAAGCATGCGTAGTTCTTCCTTCATTCCGATCTACCCCACAATCCCGTGGATTGGGTTCAACAGAGCAGCCTGCCAGGAGATTTGAACAGGGGTCTTTGCGGATCCCAAACGTGGGCGATTCTTAATTTTTAATCTCTTTTCCTTTCATCTCTTAACAATCCTACATTCTCCACCCTGCCCTTTCCCCCACCCTGTCGTTTGTTATCAGGACTTTCAGGCAGTTAAAACAAACCTGAATTAACGAGTCTGCTGATTGAATTGGCTCTTTTACGGTAGCTTCTGTGGCCTGACATTTCTCTAGCCACTTGCTGTATGAATATTGGAAGGAAACCTCCGGCCCAGGTCATTATCAACCCCACAACAATTGAAGAGAACTCTTTTAATTAACCTCTTGATCAAAGGCAGACATCCCAGGTGTTTAATGTGCAGATAAACCAGCATGGATGAGCTGATAGTTGAAGCTGCCGAAGAGCTGCCTTCAACCCAACAACCTTTTAGAGATCTCCTAAAAACAGTCAATGTCCTAAAAGAAAGATAGATGGAATAGAATTCTTCACACGTCTTCTTAAAAGCAAGTCCAGCTAACAAAGAGAGCTTAAGAGTAATGGGGGAAAAAACCCAAACAGACCTCATGGTCATAAAAACGGGGCGAAATCCACGAAGAAACAGAAACTACCTTTTGTTTAGACAGGGATTCACACATGAAGTGTTCAGGTATGTACAAGGGTGTCAGAGGGAAGATCCTCGCCAGGTCGTTTCTCCTGCCAGAGAAACAAGGAGCAGGTTGGTTACAAGCTGTAGCTACCTAGACTCCGTTTGGACGTAAGTCAAATCTGCACAACAGCGGAACGATCTACCAGTGGAAGTTGGGGCTCTCCACTTCTGGAAGTTTTTAAGAATAGCCACCTCTCAAGGATGGTTAAGTTGGTTATTCTGCACCTTGAAGAAGGTTGGACTAGATCAGTGTTTCTCAACCTTGGCCACCTGAAGACGCGTGGACTTCAACACCCAGAATCTGCTGGCTGGGGGATTCTCAGTGTTGAAGTCCACGCGTCTTCAGGTGGCCAAGGTTGAGAAACACTGGACTAGATGTTCCTTGCGGTGGCCCCTTCGAACTCCATAATCCTGGAGATCTTCAACTACTTTTTCATTAGATAACTGTTAAGATTACCACAGTCTACCAGGAGAAGGTCACCCCTTCCCCTATAACACCTAGCATTCTGAAGACTTAGATCTTGCATCTACCAGCACAACGTGGCCCTCAGGTCTTCATAACACGACCTTTGTGTTTGTCTCTTAACCCAAGTGTAACAAGCATCAAAACTGACCCATTCATTGACTGATGGGATGAAGGCAACATTACTTTCCTTTCTGGCACCATCTTCTCACTCAAAACTTCTTTTTTTCTCCCCCCCACAAACCCGATGTGGAAAATTTACAAGCCACCTTCTACTCTCAATGTTCCCCACAGTTTAAGACTAGGGAGTATCAACTATTCAACGGGATTGGCTGGGCCTTGCGAAGGAGTCTTCTCAGTGGAGTCCAAAGGAAAACAAACGACAGGTAGAATGTTATTTTTCTGCTCACAACTATTTGCTTTGGCTTGTGTTTCTGCCCAACGAAATACCAAAATAAGCTCTAAAAGGAGAGGGGAATGCCAAGGCATCTGTTTTAATCAAACAAGCCTTGCTCTGCAGCAGAAAAAGGAGTTTGACAAATGTTTTTTTTTGTTGTTGTTAACCATCGCTGCAGCTCTGTGTAAATACTTTGGCAGGCCCCAACTCATTAACTCTATCAGAAAAGCAAAGATCAAAGTTTAGCCCCCCAGCAAGTAACAGGTGTCTGAAATCTGCCTGCACACACTTTCGACATCATACACCCAAGAAATATATATATATATGTTTAATTGCCCTTAGGCCAGGGATCTCGCCTGCAATGCAAGTTTGCTGATTGAACAAGACACAAAGAAGAGTCCTCGGCAATCCCAGAGTCTGTTACAAGGCATCCTTGACTTACAAGTTTGCTTAACGACCAAAGTTACAGTGGAACGAAAAAGGTTTCATGACTGATCCTCGCACTTATGACCCTGGATCACCTCGGTCATGGGATCAAAACTCGAGTGCTTGGAAACTGGCACGCATTTAGGACAGTTGTAGTATCTGAGTTGCCGCGTGATCATCCCTGGTGGCCTTCGCAGCCAGCTTGTGACATGCAAAGCCAATGGGAGAATATGGACTTGCTTAACAACCACAGCAAAGATACCATACGAATCAGGTGTGACTCATTTAACAAACCGCCCTGCTTAGCAATGGAAATTCTGGTCCCCTTTGTGTCGTACGTTGAGGACTACCTAAGCTCTTGAAGTCGCATAGTGTATGGATTCTCCCAAGAAGCAACCTATCTGGCTTCTACTACTCCAGCCTAGCGGGAAATCGAGTAAGGAAGCAAAAATTCACCTTCTGGGATTGTCCTTTACCGGATCTACAAGAAACCCAGGAGTTCCTTTCGTTCGGTCATTCCAGGAAGTGCCACGAAGGTCAACAGCTCAGCGCTTCCACGAAGAGACTGGCGCTCTTGGCAATGCTCGGGGTTGCCCAGATTTAAAGCTAGGGAGAGAATTTCATCACATTCCCTGCAGCGAACCACAGACGGGAGGCACTCCCTTTTCCCAGCTGACGAAGTAAAATAATGCAACACAACCACCCAAACGGGCCAGTTCAACCAAAAACAATTTGTCCACCCCTGGGCAAAACGCAGTGGGCTTCATCTGATGTCCAAGGAGGAGATGGATTTGAATGCTCCTCTGGATAAATACTAAAAATTACCTTGGTACGTTGGGGAAAAAGATTCAGCTCTGTGCAATTTTCTCCCCAGCGCAGCATTTTTTAATTTTTTTTTTTTTTGCAAGATGCCAGGATGCCAAGCCCAGAACAACCAGACTTGGAAACCTGCTTTTCCAAGAGTAAATGCTTAACTAGGTTGGCTTCACCAGCAAGAAGAAGAGGCCTAATAATGGGAGCCACCAGGCTCAGGTGGAAACCTTGGCACCCGTGCCAACCCCACCCCGTTCCCAAAACCCGGTCTCTCTGTCGTCATCCTGCACCCACTGTAATTAACCACTTCTTTTTTTTTCATCGTGCCACTAACAAGCACCAAAGGAAGCATCGTACCATGATATTAAAACACGCACACACACTGGAGAGAACAAAAGACCCTTGTGGGTGTGTGGGATTTGTTTCCCGGCAGATACCCACATTTTTTTGTGTATGTGTGTTCCTGCATTTGGGCAGCAACAGGGAAATTTGGCGGGCAGGAGGGGAAAAAAATAGCTTGGCTCTGAATTTTCAAATCCCTCGGCTTTCTCTTCCATTGTAACCCTCGTGATTTTAAAAGCTGCAAAGTGACCGCTTGAAGAGAAGAAGACCCATGCATCCACTCTAGGGTTTTGTGCAAATGCATTTTTTCCTCCCATCGCAAAGCAGTTTTAATCCCTTTTAACAATGCAGAGGGGGCTTTGCTCTCGAGACGGATGCCATCTTCAAGGCGAAGGGACGAGAAAGGAGGGACGAGAGGAATCCTCGACCTACAACCACCATCGGGACCGGAATGCGGGTCCCAAATCAAGTCATTGCGTGACCATGCCTGATTCTACCATTTTTGCGCAGGTTGTAAAGGAAGTCATACGGCCGCTAAGCAAGTCACAGAGTCGCGAAGTGAATTGTGTGGTCATAGTGGGAATCGACTTACTTTCCCCAATAGGGTGGGGGTTGTTGTTGGGTTTTTTTTGGCTGCCACCAGCAACTTTAAGACGGGTGGACTTCAACTCCCAGAATCCCCCAGCCGGCATGGAATTGTGGGAGTTGAAGTCCACCTGTCTTAAAGTCACCAAGCTCAAAGCATTCTTCCTTGTCTCTAAATTGGGCCACTTTTAAAGACTTGGGCACTTCAACTGTCAGAATTCTTCAGCCAGCATGGGTATTCTGGGAGTTGGAAGTCCAGAAGCCTTAAAGGGGACAAATTTGGAAAACCCCGGCCTAGAAGGAGTGCCCTTCCAGGGAGATTCGAACCAGGGGATTTTTTATTGCCTTCAAAGACTTCCCTCCAAAGTCACCCTTAGCTCTTTCCAAGCACACATTCTTATCAAGATGTCAAGAGAAGGAAAACCAAAAAACACTTTTCAGATAAGGTCAAAGTCAACTCCTACCTGGTGATCTGCACCTGGCATGCATTAAAGTGGAATTTTGCACCTGGGGAGGGAGGGAGGGAGGGCCAAAGAGGAGATCTGCCTTGTATTCAAGAGGCGGCAAAGCAGAAAATAAAAATTAAAAAAAAAACAACTATACAGACTCGGCCGTATGAGCTTCCCTCTCTCCCCTGATTCTCCACCTGACCTCACCGCTTGAAGGAGACATGCCTGCAGGGCAAGGCGAGATTGCGCTGGGGAGGAAACACCTGATAATTGAGGCCCTCCGAAACAATAGTGATCATAATTTGACTATAAATGACAAGGAATTCAGTAATGTTTATTCTGGCAGGCCAAGGGGACCTTCTGGGAAACGGCTGCCAAGGCAATGAATCCACCCACGCGCACACCAAGCTCTACCAGTAAAGGCCAATGCCCCCCTCCCACCCCCTTACTGGGCTGCAGCTGATCCAAACCAATGCTGGGGAGGTCCAGACACAACACCCAGAAGAGCTCCTCCAACCAGGCGGAGCCAAGAATTCTTGATCGGTCTCAAATCCAAGGAGGACTGGCCCTGATTCTCCTGGGGTCCACCATGCTACAGGAACTGGTTACCCAAATCCAGCTCCTGGTGTAACCACGTGCCTTTTCCCATTCTTGCTACATCCAAGTTATCAACTTCCTTCCTAGTAGAAGAGAAAGTCTGGTGCTCAGGGTTGAACTCTGGAGTCCTTGGTGCTCTGTGAGCTTGGCTGATTGCTTGCAAACCAAACCAGGTGACATCATCAGTGCCAGCGAGTGTGAGGTTGGCTCTTGAAGGCAATTAGAAGATACCCTCTACAGCAGTCAACACCCGGAGAAGCAGGGATTAACACCAGACAAACAGTCAAGCAGAAATCAATTCTGGGAGCTGAAGTCCACAAGTCTTAATAGTTGGGAAGTTTGGAGAGCCCTGTTTTTAGGAGAAGGGATGATGCAACCAAAATCTGGGCAAGCTTTAAATGTCTAGATGATTTCTCCTCTGAGAAGATTATCCCCAAGTGTTACCCAATGATCACAAAAATGTAAACCCTGACTTAGAAGGACCAGGAATCGGAAGCATTCAGATTAAGCCTCGACTGGTCAGCCACGACCTTCTCCTGCATTGGTTTCATTTCCTTCCAGGAAATATTCTGAAATCTTTGACTGGCTGACCGCCATCCACAGCTGCCTAGCACCCCTGAAACACCGGTGAGGATAGGAGGTAAACAAGGAAGGTTGGCACACACTGCCACTGTAGGCGAAAGGGGCAAAGATTTATCCCAATGCTACAGGACCAGAGGAGAAGCCAACAATCAAAAACCAGGGAGGACCATCCATCAACTGATGGAGAACCACACAAGTTGAGTTGACAGATGTCTTCCCTACATGAAAACTTCAAAGTAATGATGATGGATGGATGGATGGATGGATGGATGGATGGAAGGAAGGAAGGAAGGAAGGAAGGAAGGAAGGAAGGAAGGAATCAAAGAGTTGAAAGGAGCAGGAATCAAGGATCCAGAAACTCTGGCCAAGACATGGAAACACTGGCAGAACCCATGAAAAGATGCTGAAGATGGGGTGAACGTCTTGAAAATTTTCCTGCACCAACATCTGAGATAATCATCACAGCAGCCAATTTGCAGCCAGAGTTCCAGGTTCTGAGGGGCAGGAACTGGCTGGGTTCACCCCTTGTTCAAGGTTTGTAAACTAAACACAGCCTAGCCTGGATCCTAAGTAAACCAACATCTCAAGTCACTCAACTCAGGTTCAACAGCCTATATTTGAGAGCCCCAGGGTTTAAGCTGTCCACCTCTTCCAACAGTTCCTCAACCTCAACGCAACCTCGAGAGGATGTGGGCTTCAAAGATGCTGGCTGGGGGGGATTCTGGGAGTCGAAGCCCACACCTCTTAAAAGTTTGCTGAGTTTCGGAAACAGCCTTCAAACCCTCAGAATTGGTTAAGTTTACCTAGGCACAATCATCCACACCGTGCTGGGCACGAGTCTCAAAAGCCGCATTGTAACCCATCTGGCCTAGCATTACTGACTCTGGAGTCCCATCTGCTGCTACCTGTTTGCAAGCCGAATGCAAAACACTGCTGAGCCACCCCACAATTTTGTCGGAGTCCAGCAGCCCTGTGGATTTTTGTCTCTGAAAGAAGAGAGGGATAATCCCTACCTGGAAAAGTATTGAATTTTCTGCTCTCTTCTTTCTTTCTCAAAGCACAGAACCCTTTTTCCTTGGGGAGGGGAGGGGGGAAGGGAGGGACGTCTGTCCCGGCTGCCCCCGCAGCATCTTGACGCCCCGAATGAATGGCTGGGACCCTTCACATTTTTGACTCACTCAGTCATGCATTTTTGTTATTGTTGAAAGTGGTGTGAAATGGCACGGCTCGGGTGCAGGTCCTTGGTGGTCTCTCAAAGGGCCCGGCTGAAAATCCTTTTGTTCCCTGGGAGAATGCAGGCCGGTTAGTCATTCAAGGCAGAAAATAAAGCAGCCAAGCTCAGGATTGGCTGAGGGGAGGGGGGGAGACAAACAAGTCGGGTGGGGGAAGAGAGAGAGGTTTTCTGGGAAGCAGGAGAGCCTCTCCAATGTTTTAAATACAAGGAGGAGGGCGATTCTGCGTGCCAGGAAAACTCCACGTCACAAAAAAGGGAGAAAGCACAAAAGTGCCTCTCTCGATTATGAGCCTGGATAAGAACTAGCCCACCACTCAAATTATCGAAAAGCAAACCCAGGTTCGCTTGGCCTCCTCCCCTGCCAGCAGAGGTTTGGCTGATCCTAGCCTGCCTGGACTACAAAACCCCGAACACCTAGACCAGATTACCTGGTTGTGCCTTCCAGCCAGGCTGGACTACAAGACCCAGAATACCCAGATGCCAGTGGGCACACCCCAACAATATCTTGCCAAGCTGGAAAAGAGACATCACTCTGAGTTTCTACAAATCCCCTATTCCGGGAGAATGAAGACACAACTACACACAAACACAGACACAACCTACACACAGAGGATCCTGGAGTCAAAGGAGACAGATTGGAGTGGTGGAACTGGAAGGACCAGTCAAAGCTCCAGGAGGCTCACTCACCCTAAGCCCTAGACGTCCTCCCCAGGAGATAAAATTCACCCAGAATTTTAGGATTTGAAAGTTCAGAGCCTTTGCAAAATCAGATTCTTATTCCTTTCTTTTGAAAAAGGCCCTGCACCACCTTTCCAAGCTGTGCGAGATGCCAGGGATGCTTTAGAAAGAAAAACAAACAAACGAATAAACCAAACAAACAACTTACAATTGCAAAATTTTAAAAAAAATGTTTTAGATGAAAAGCCAGGGGCTCCAATATCCCTCCAGCAGCTCTGCCTTCAAAGCAGCAGAAATATATATAGCCAGCGATAAAATGCTACGGCAGCATAAAAAGTTAAGACGTTATTAGGCAGCTAAAAGGGAAAATAAAAACGTCTTTGCGCAGGACAAGCAGAATAACAACTGGAGACTCGCTGGGAAGGGGACTCCAGGCTGGGAGGAGGATAATCCAAAGACTGGTCTATTTTGCAGGACCCCCCCCCAAATAGAGGGGCCTTCTCTCTTCATCAAAGACCATCCATGATGCAGCAAGGGAGGCCCCTCCAGCCCCAAAATATGGCCAGGAACCTCCTCCCTTCTGAAGCTTGCAAGGCCAAACATGCTGGATTCAGATGTTCTGCTAAGCCATGGTTTCTTTTAATCCTCATCAGCCATGTGCTAAGCGAGAAAGCTATTTTCATGAGCCACGTTAGGCCCAACAGCAAATCCATGTAGGTGGGAGATGGGTACCGCAGTCCAAGGCAGGACAGGGTGCTTAGGATGACCTCAGGGGCAAGGGGGCCTCTTTGCACGGAACATCGTGACGGGCACGTCTCACTTAGTGCCCAGAGCCCTGGGGGTGACGCAGTCCAAGTGTTTCCTCCAGACTTCCAATCTCAGCTCTCCCCTCCCCCACCCTCCAAAACGGGGAGCGGGACCCCTGCCAAAAGGCAGGGTCTGTTTTGAAAAGATGTCGTTGGCACCTCCTTAGCTGGCACAGACCGGCCGGCCCCGAGGTTGGACGGATGACTTCTCGAAGGACAAACAATCTCATCTGCCCAAACGGAAAAAGTTCTCCAGCCAAACTTGGGAAGCAAACACAGCCTTCAATGGGCACCATTCTCTTCGCCCAGAGGACGCCTGGCATTTTCCAAGCCCGTCCCACCCTGGGCTGAACGGGCCTCAAAGCCTCTATTGATCCTAACGCGCCAGGTGGAAATGCCAACCGGTGTGCACGCTCCACAGGTGCGCCTTTCAAGGCAGCCAAACAAAACGGAGAGCGGGGGGAGGGGGGGAGCTAAATCAGGAGTGTCCAACCTGGGGAAACTTTGTGAAGACTTGTGGACTTCAACTCCCAGAATCTCCATTGTGGCTGAAGAATTCTGGCAGTTTTGAAGTGCCCAAGTCTTAAAAAGTGGCCCAATTTGGAGATCCCCCCCCAAGGCAGAGTGCTTTAACTTTGGCAACTTGGGAAGACAGGAGGGCTTCGACTCCCACAATTCCATGCTGGCTGGGGGATTCTGGGAGTTGAAGTCCCACCTGTCTTCAAAGTTGCCAAGGTTAAAAGCACTCCAAAAGTTTTCAAGTTTCCCCGGATGGAGACCCCTGGGCTCAACTTTCATCACTCCCCGTCATCCCACCCCCTTGCCAAAAAAAACAAAAAAAAACAGCCCAGGACTGCTGGAAGCCAAGGCTGGGGGCTGCCAGCCCCCCAAGTGGGCAGAAAACCCACCCAGGACAGAGATGCATCCCCTGCTGTCTCCCTTGCAATCCTTGCAAACCCTGGGCGAGGCGCCCCTGGGCATCCCGGCCAGAGCCCAGCAACTGCCAACCTGGAGCGTCTCCCCTCCCCCTCCCCGGGGGGGGCGCGACGATGCTTCCCACGCGCTTCGCCTTTCCTCAATTAACAGAAGCATAAAAAAAAAAGCCACCCGGGAAAGAAAGAGAGCGAGCGGGCGATTCCTCCCGGGTTCTCCCCCCTCCCCAACCCACACCACTCCCGAGCTCCGAGCCGGCCAGAAACTCCACCCCGGGGCGAGGCGAGGCGGGCAAGTGGGG
>JANHZT010008084.1:339812-355683 GCA_032468215.1 Stegonotus admiraltiensis | reverse complement strand
TATTCTATTCTATTCTATTCTATTCTATTCTACTCTACTCTACTCTACTCTACTCTACTCTACTCTACTCTACTCTAAGTGATGAATCCATCTATCAAATAATAATCTTCAGCATAAAGAAAACTAATGCAGATTCTTGGCAACATAAATCATTTGTGCAACATCTTAATTGTGGTTTGGGAAAGACTCATTACAACTTTCAGTTCATGAATTTAACAAAGAAATCTATAACAGTACATGTGCTTTCAGACAAGTTAATATTGATAACAGCCATTACACATTTCAGTACTTTGGGATGTGAAGAATCTTGAAATTCTAAATAATTGAGATTTAATCTCATTAAGAAGCAAATAACTTTTTAAAGGAAGATTCTTACAGAGGTTACTGGCTAATATATGACTCTCTATACGAGTGTACCGTATGTTCTCCTCAATGGTGAGGTTCAAAATTTTTTACTACCAGTTCTGTGGGCATGGCTTGGTGGGTGTGGCAGGGGGAGGATACTGCAAAATCTCCATTCCCTCCCCACTCCAGGGGAAGGATACTGCAAAATCCCCATTTCCTCCCAATCAGCTGGGACTCGGGAGGCAGAGAATAGATGGGGGTGGGGCCAGTCAGAGGTGGTATTTACCAGTTCTCTGAACTACTCAAAATTTCCCCTACCGGCTCTCCAGAACTGGTCAGAACCTGCTGCATACCATCTCTGGTTCTCCTACTATCCTGTGGACAGCAATTCAGAATGAAGAAATGTAAAAAATTAATGGTGTTCCTATAATAACATGGAAGGACATTGCTAGCTTGGCAAAATATATAACTTTTTTGTAAATTGCTAGGGAAAATGAAATAACCGTTACTTATCCCCACCAGTCTCCCTTTTGAAAAAGAATTCACTTTTAAAATTCTGTTTCATTCATTGTCCTGCTTACTACTGAATAATACATGAGATGGAAGTAAAGTTTCTCAGGCCAGAAAATACAAAGATTTTCAATAGTAGTTTTCACTAGCCTGACAAGGTCACAAATACAATCAGAACTTCTAAAATTTGCAGGTTTAATGTTTGTATTAGCTAGAAAGTTTGTGCATTAGATAAGTTAAATCTGTATCCTACTTTTATCTGGAGCTTTTTAAATGTGTTATTTGTAGCTTGTGGCATTCTTCTTGTTATTGTTAAAATGTAGGGTATGAAATCTCCTTTATTTGCAGCTGAGATGAAAATTGTGTATTTGTGCAATTTTGCTCAGCTGTCTTTTTGCTTACATTTACCTGAATATTCTTCTCATAGAAATGTTTACTTTTTGCAAGAATAGTTTCCTTTAGTTTCTACTCTTTTGCCTTTAGCTATTCATGGAAGGTTTTGCTTTAGTGTGAATAATAAAGAATACACAAGCTAATTGAACAGCTACTTTGAGAAACCGAAGCAGTGTGCATTCTGTCAGTTTCTATGCCTAGCCAAACTTGCTTGGCTAATGTTTCTGATTTGTAAGATATTTGAAAGACATGCAACACTTTTACACATGCACACACACTCGCACAGACATACTTCATCATAATTGACTACTTTTCTTTTGAGCCTTTCTTGGCTCAATGGCAAACCTATGCTACACTTAATGTGTGATTCATTGTCACAAGGAATATACTCCACTTTTTATTTAAATTCAGCATCTGCTCCTTCAAAGCATCCTCATTACCATTAACACTCCAAAAATGCTACATGGCAAGAATCTTACACGGAGCATGAGCAATATTTTCCTCCCTTTATTCCAAAGAAATCCATTTACTCTATTTAAAACTTAATGCCCTGATTTTAGAGATTATTGAAGTCTGAGTAGCATTGATTTCCATGGGTCTCTTGATAATAAGATACAGAATTGCAGTCCACATAAGTGTATATTGCATAATATCCCGATATATAACATGCAAAACAAATCAATGGACTAGCACTGACCAACGGCCACATGTACTACAGTCAGTGTAACTACTGCTTTAAGCTCTGTCTTCATAATTATTTGGTTTTAGAGATATGGTTGCAACTATGAGTATGGTGATGCTTGAACCAGGGAATTATTTGGGTCAAGAAGAGACACTCACAAATTTGATAGTAGATTGACTAGTTCAAAAGATTGACTAGTTCAAACGAAAGCAAAAGAAATTTGCTTTCACAATATGTGATCAGATGATTTTGAAAAAGTTTACTCACATTCCAAGTAGATCAACTAACAGTAGCACTAGCCTTCATATGTATGTATTGCCAACAAGATTAATGGTAGTACAACCATTTATTGAGGAAGAATAATGGAAGAAGTTATTCATTCATTCATTCACTCACTCACTCACTCACTCACTCACTCTATTTATATAACCATCCATCTTACTTTTATGTGTCTCTAAATGGAGTACAATAAGATAAATAAAAATATGAAATACATAATAGAAAATAAAACAAAACAAAAACACAAAGCAACTGGGCATGATCTAACCCAGTGTTCCTCAGCTTTATCAACTTTAAGTTATGTGGACTTCAGTTCCCACAATTCCTCAGACAGTATGTGGGAGTTGAAGTCCACATACCTTAAAGCTGTTAAGGTTGAGAAACATTGATCTAACTTATCATCTACAAAAGAAGACATATTCTAACCCATCCACAGGACACATTGCCAAGTTTTCAAGGCCTTATGAAGGGCCATCAGGGGCAGGGACGTTGTATGAATGAATGTACTGTATACTACAATAGAATCAGAACTGTTACAAATTGTCAGGGTTCCAAGTAACACCCCCAATGAAAGAAAACTCCAAGGCTTGGATTTTCCAATACATAAGACGGCTTCCAGGCCTGACATTGTCATGAATTATATGGAAATTATTACAAATTATTACTTTTGTGTTCACTTGATTAGTCTGTCTGCCTTTTTTCCTCTAGTATTTACCCATGTGTGAGAGCGAACATATCCTTGGTAACTGAGCATAAAACTTCATCATGCACCTGATGACATGGATTCTATTCCAAGAAAATATATGCCAAACTTTCTCAGTCCAATGCTTTCCAAATCTTCTGTTGTTAAAATTTTCAGAATTTCCTCATCCAAGCTCACTGAATTCTGAGTTTAGTTCCAACACATCAGAAGGATAACAATATTCAAGAAGGTTGAGCCTGGATTCATTAAGATTTTACTTTTTTTTTTCTTCACAGTCTAGAGAATGTAAAATTTTGGCTACCCTAGATAAGATGGGGAAAAGTTTTTCCATGTTATTAAAAAAAATATTATAGAAATTGCATTGACTTGGTTAGCAATAATCTATCTGATTGCTGATAGCTAATCTATCCCCACTCAGTAGATAGGGTGGGTACTGGGCATGCTTCTAGTTCCTGCCCTCAATATCGCCATCTGATGGGAGCTAGGAAGATTGCCTTTTCCATGGTAGTTCTTGTCCTATGGAACCCTCTTCCCGTTGTAGTTTGGCAGGTCTTCACCAGGGCTGGGTTCTACTTACCTTTACTACCGGTTCGCAATGGGGCCGTATGCACAGAAGCATCCTGATGATGTCGGGGTTGGTGGGTGGAACCTTCTGCCAATTTTACCAGTGGTTCTATAGAACCGGTCTGAACCGGGGGCAATCCAGCACTGGTCTTCACCGTTTTAACCATCCATAAGGCTTTGAAGACTTGGCTTTTCTTCCATGCATTGAGAGAAGACTAGATATTTGCACATGAGAACTGATTTGGCAACAGGTTTTTATTCTTTTTAATGTTTTATGCATTATTAACCGGTGGAATTTTGTAGTTTCAAAAATATTTTTATATCTTTTAATTTTTCATTGGGATCACCCAGAGTAGGTTAAAAGGTGGGCAGCTATATAAATGCTTTAAATGAATAAATAAATATGCCATTTTATCCCATGGTTGTCCCTTTTCTGCCACGTTACTGACTTTGATGGAGAGAATAAGGTTGGCATTTGGCAGAGGAAGGAAGGAAGAAGCTTAAATACTGCTAGACCCAGCACTGGAGGATCAGTCTGATGATCTCAAAGCATTGATAGGATTGACAATCATCTTCTTCTGCAATATTCCAATTACTGTACTGAAAATAAAATTTATAAAGGAAGCCTTAACATTGTGCATCAGAACTTCACCAAATGAGTGCTTCCATAGGCCTTTTCTGTTTGGCATGGAAGGTTCCGTTTCATCATTTGTTTGATATGAAAATGCTTCTTATAAAGAAACTGCGCAAATCCTGGATTTATGAACTCAACAATAAGACCTCTGTATTTTTCTGGAGCAATTTATTATGAAAGTTTGGGGGTTTGAACTTCTGCATGATATTAAAAAAAACTCTTTTAGATGACAGGTTTTAAATATATTTTTGAGGAAGCAAATGTTGCTCTCCTTATTAAAATAGAAAGGGTAAAGGTAATAGGGAGTGTAGTGTACATATATTTAAAAGTTCCTTGAAGTAGCATCATGTGTTCCTCTGTTGTCAACTGGCATCAATTCTTAAGAGCCGGTTTGCCTGTATGCTCCTTGCAGTTTTCTGTTTCAGAGTCTTTCTGGCTCCTGATAAGGGGAAAAGTCTCCACAGAGGTATTAGGAGCGGAAAAATCTCCTGTATTCTTCCTGTCTTCACAAATGGAATAGCATACAAAAGAATAAATTCAAAGCTCCTTTTTCATGTTTTGGAAAAATGGTGAAAGAGTAGTAGGGCTACTTCTGAACTCTACAAAACGAGAAGAGGGTCAAGACAAACTTGATTTTTTTTCTATTTCAGTAGATTGCTAGTAACTGATGGGATTGCCTATATATATATATATATTTGTTTTCTGAGGTTTTCGCGGGTGTTTGTATGTAGGTCTTTGGTTGTTCAGGTTTTCTCCCGCGTAAAATTGGAAGTATCTTCGCGATGTTTCGATGAAGTCTCATTCGTCATCTTCAGGCTGGTGTTTTCGGCTTCATGCTTCTGGGAGCAATTGCAATTGCACACACATATATATATGCCAGAACTATTGTACAGTAATTAAAAATTGAGGAGTTGAAGTTTTCTACTTAGTTGCAACTTCATGCCAGGGAACTAAAAGCTTATTGCTTGGCATGCACTTAATGAAGGCACAGAAGCTTAGCCAAAAAATGGAAAAAGATGTAATTAATAAAAAATCCATAGACCACCCACTGTATTAATGGAAACAACAAAGCAGGAAAAGAGCAGCCATTTTCATCCGAACAATGAAGAACAATTGTAATCACACTATGTAAATGAGACCAAGTTTGGGAATTTTGGTGTTAGACTAAAAAAGCTAGAAATAGCTTGAGGAGCAGGATGTTTCATTATGCCTTGCTTTGCAGGTACTTCTGTAGTATCACTCAGGAAAAATAAATTTCTGTTGTGTTGCATGCTATCTGGAACCTAACTTTTCCCTAAAATCTAAAGCAATGTTGGCCACTATAGCAATGTACATCCATTATGAAAATATTTCTATTTACCTTGGAACTGAACACATCACGAACCATTGGGAATGTTATTTTATGGATTAGGTTTTTATCCTATTTACATCCTAATGGCTATTACATTTTATATTCTTTCATGTTGTACATAGCTTGCAGTCGATTTACACATCCAGCATATATAACTCTTGCTAATTAATCAATCAGTCAACCCTCTAGGATAGAAATTGGAAAAATGTTTGCAGATGTTGTTGAATTATGCATATTTAACAGTGTTTAACATGTAGGCTTAAACTATCTACCTATTCAGAAACCATTACTGTTAAGATGAAAGCATAAGTATATGTACACTACACTCCCAGAAAAGCTTTATGTGGCAGAAGCAATGGTTATAAAGTAGTTTTCAGTGAGATTTATGACTTAGAACAGGAGAACTAGTCCCATTTTGTAGACTGGATGTACATCCAGTTTCTTACCACATTAGGATTATGATGCTATTTCCAGATACTCAATGTTATATGACACAACCTACATCTATTACAGTTTTGTGGCCAGTGTAATTGAAAAGAAAGAAATTGAGAAAATGTCCCCAGGTTATTAATGCAGTAGAAAAGGATGTGAAAAATCAGGAGGTTGTAGCAATTTCATCTTGTGGTAACATCTATTACATTGTGTACCACTGCACCTGATTGATGGCAATGTCCTTTTCATTAATCAGTTCTAACTTAACTACATATTTGACCCAATCCTATCATAAACTTTGAGTTGGGGAATAAAAAATATATTGGAGAGTTGCATAGTGAATCCTTCAACTGCTGGTGACGTTCATTGTACAGAATCTCACTTAGCAGCCCTCTCCCACCCCCCACCCCCGTCTCTTCTTCTTGATATTCAAAATATTGTAGAGGCAGTCCTCGTTTAATAATGGTTTGATTAACAATTGTTCAAAGTTACAACAGAGTTCAGAGATACTACTTATGATCCATCCTTGAAGTTACAACTGCTACAACCTCCCCCATCAGTCGCATGATGATTATTTCGGAAGCTTAGCAACCAGCTCGCATTTATGACCATCTGCAGCATCCACATGATCTCAATTGTGATATTTGTTGCTGGTTTCTAGCAGAAAAGAGCAAACACAGCCATTGGATAGGTTGGATTTGGTTAATAACCATGTGGTTCACTTAACAATCATATGATTCACTTAACAACCACAGTTAGGTGCATAATGATCTTTATAAAAATGGTCAAAAAATTGAGTCATATCATATAATGACCCACCTAAAGACTACAATGACCTACCACCAAAATTCTGCGCTCAATTGTGGTTTTAAGTTGAGAACTACCTGTATTTCCTTTTTAATATAACTGTGTTGCATTGCTTTTGGAGTGGGTAAAAACTTGTGACTATGCCCTTCTCTTCTGTTGAGATACCCTTGTGTGAGGTAGAATTTGCACCCAGGTTTCAGCAACTCTTTATATTCCCATTCTGAGTTTTGATTCGATTTGATTTGATTTATTTGATTTATATACCGCCCTTCTCCCAAAAGACTCAGGGCGGTGAACAGCCAGCGATAAAAACATACAATACAAAATTTAAAAGCCCTTAAAACAAAATTAAATTGAATTTGGCCCATATTAAAACCATTTAAAACCAATACTAAAATCCTTAAAATCAAGATTTAAGCCAGCCCTGCACGGTGGAATAACAAAGTCTTGAGGGAGCGGCGAAAGGTCCGGAGATCGGGAAGCTGACGTATCCCTGGAGGAAGCTCATTCCAGAGGGCAGGGCCCCCCACAGAGAAGGCTCTCCCCCTGGGGGTCGCTAGTCGACATTGTCTAACCGACGGCACCCTAAGGAGGCCCTCTCTATGGGAGCGCACTGGTCGGTGGGAGGCTATTGGTGGCAGAAGGCAGTCTCGTAAGTAACCCGGTCCGATGTTGTTGTTGCCTTGTTGCGGACACTCGCCATGTCACGGATGCTCACGGCCCCACTTGCACTAGCCTTGTCATGGGTGCTCGTGGCCCCACTTGAGTTTGCATCGCTGAGAATGTCGCAGGAGCACACACGTGCACATGTGCTTGTCCCTCCCCCGAAATCATCCCCTTTCCCCCCTCCCCACCACCAATCCAGAAAGGTAGGGGAACTCTGCCCTGCAAGTAGTAACTATTGTTTTTCTCCTCAAATTATCAACTGCTATAGTAATGACTGGAACTGATAAAGCAGAATCAAGTATCTGATATGGGGGAGGGGACCAGTGTTCATTTTGTGAGCAGAAATAATCCCCAGTTTAAGAACAAGTTCTGTTCCCAAGATCTGCCTTTAAGTCAAATTTGTATGTAAGCCAGAACAGTATTATATTACTGTATAAATAGTATTGTGTAATTAACTTGAACCCTTGTGCATTTAATTTGAATCATTGTGTATTTAACTCAGATTTTGCTAGAACAGGTTCTAGACTGAACTCTGGGTTGTCCTTAAACTAGGGTGTTCTTAACCTGGGGGCTTGCCGTACACTGGTGACAGTTTGAAGAACCAGAGTTTCAGGTTTATCGTTACTCTGTTATTTTTCGCTCTGATTTCCTCTTGGTTAGCGCCAAAGAGCCATTCAGACAAAATTGTTGATTGAGAATAAAGACTGATGGTACTAGTACCAGATCTATACAATACAAGAATCAGTAGGCAAATACGTAGCTGACGTAGAATGGTCCAGTATAGACTGGGCTCCTTTGCCAGCTCACACCATATCAAAATAGCAATGTTTTGAATGACACAGGTACTGCTTTCTTAATCTGTTCAGAGTAGAGGAGAATATACTGTTCCTGATGAAGGGCTTCTATCCTCTTAAACAGGCCTAGCATATGCCAAAGAGGAAGACAGATTTGGAAAGAAATAGGAAGAATAAATTCTTGGTTGAAATGCAAGAGAACAGGCTTTCGCAGCATCAGTTTATTCCTATGGAATGCCAGGAATTTGTTTATAGGGGGCAAAGCTCATTCATACTCCATGCTATAATACTTGTGAAAGAAAAAATGGCCTAATAAATGCAGAGATTATTTATGGGCATCATTAGAACCTCTAAAAGTCTCTGAAAAGACATTCCCCTCAGGAGTCTCGGCAGAGGTTGGCATGGCTACCAAGAGCTGTTCGCCATACAGCTGCTTCTCTGATCTTCACTACCACCCTCAATAACAAGGAACAACGAAATAAATAAAACATTATTTGTTGATATTTTATCTTTTATCCACTACATCTCTTATCTTCTTTTTTTTGTAGCTGTTTATTCTGTCCCTTTAAATATTTTAATAAAAATAACACCCCTTGCGCCCAAAATATAGCAATCTTATGGAATCTGAAAAAGCTGAGGTTTCCTACTGGGGTCATGCATCTAAGAAAGAGATAAAGGAACCATCTGATATTTCAGTTTTCATTCCAAATTTCTGAGGGGTTGAGGATAATTTGGAGTAGTTATCTATCACACCATACCACTAAGTCATGCAAAGATGGGTGACAACATGCAGAGATGGGGGATATCAGATTCTGAATATATCTGCATGAATAGGTTCCAATTTAGATGCATCCAGATGAACAACTGATAACGGATAAAATATAATCACTGAAAGCTTGCATCTCAAGAGGTTGAACAATCCCAGCAATGGTTCAGAGATTGCGATAATAAAGACCATGGATGATGATGCAATTATAAATCCTAATAACCACCCGTAAATATGTTCCAGCTTCTATTCAGGGCAACAAGCCAAGGAAAGACAATAAAATCCTGACAGTGAGGAGAATGAAGACAGGGTAGGTATCAGCCTTTACTATTATTAAAGCAGCTACAAAGTAGAGTTCTCCTGCTTGCCTTTATGAATGAAAGAGGACTAGTCCTCACTTAATTGGGACTGGCAACTCCATTGTGATGTGCAATGGTGATGTAAAGTGCAAACTCATATACCATGCCAATTTACAACAGCAGTTCTGGTTCCCATCATTAAGTAAATCCTGTGTAGTCATTAAGCAGAACATCATATGCAACTTCCTGCTGGCTTCTCCACTGGGGTTTGCTTGTGAGAAGCCAGTGGGAAAGGCCAGAAATTATGATCATGGGACACTGCAACCATCATAAATAAATGCTGGTTGCTAAGTACCCAAATTGTGATCACATGACCACAGGGATGCTGCAACAACTATAACTACGTGGACTGCTTGTAAGTCTCCTGCTTCAGTGCCATTGTAACTCTGAATGGTCGCTGAATGAGCTACCTGTGCAGGGGAACCAGAGAATGTGTGTTTGAAAGCAGTCCTGAAGGCAAGGCTGATGAAGTATCAAGCAATGGATTTATTTGTCAGACCAATATTAGGTAAAAGTAAGCCTGAAAGAATGAACTGCCTATAGACCTTGTATTTCTTTTATTATACCTTCTAATGTGGTCTACCTCTTATTGTTTGTGCTTTAACCCAAAATAATTCTAGTGTTCAAGGCAATCACAGAATCTGATCAGAAAATTTAGAGGACTAATTAGGCTGCATTTGTAATGTGCTCCCAGAGACGGATGATTTGTCCTTCAATAGGAATTTCACAAAAATTCAGAAATTATAGACTGAACTTATATATTTAAAAGTTTGAGCATCTTGAGCAGTGATACCCAAAACCTGAAAATCTTCATTCCTGGCAATAACTTCAGGAGTTCACAGCACATTCATTTCTTTTGGAAGTGACAAAGAGAGTTTCCCATCAGGTAAATGTTCTTTTGCCATACTTTCTCAATTACAAAATAGCATCTAGAGTGCAGGTGGCCCCTGAAAACTCCATTGTGGATGAACAACCCTAACCCTAACTCTGATGAAAATAAAAATATAAAACAAAAGGTGACAGTATGTGATAACAAGTCAAATAAAAACTGAAAATACAGTTTGCAGAGTTATTAAACATTACTGTAGAACAGCTAAAGGTAAAAACAGCGAAAGAGCACGCAGAGAATATTTAGCATGAGGGTTTGATATTTAGGAAACTGAACACTTCAGTCTGTTACATGGCAAGGTATTCCTGAATGGGTTCTCCTCTTTTTGCCAAATATTATAAATTCATCATTACATTTAAAAAGAAATACAGCCTGCCTAATGAGCACATTATGAATTTCTAAAGCAAAATAATTAAGTTTTGAAGGGATGCTATAAAATGTTACTTGTTCAGTTTTAGTTTACAAAATTGTGGTAATTCCTTCAACACCTCTTCCAGCAAGTGACTACAACCAATGTATATCAAGAGAACATAATATTTGTAATGCCAACAGTTGCAAAACCAGTTCTCTTGACAGACTTCCTACATTGAACCGGCAATGCTGCATTTATGTGTTGATGCAAATAATTTTCCTCAGAAGTGAATAGAAAGGGATTTGTATGCTGTGGCTCAAAGATACACAACCTTACTTGCAGGATGGCAATCACCCCATTTTGAGGAAAGAACAAATAACAAACCCTTGATCCTTTATCTGGCATTTATTAAAGGAGGTTCTACTGGCTTACTTCCAAACTAGCCATGCATTTCCCTGTGTCACGGAACTGCACTTCCTGCTTTCTGCCCTTATTCTGCCCCACAGCAAGCAGAATTATTGAAACAAGGTCTTTAACCTTTTAAAGCATGACGCATGATGAAGCAAAGATTAGAGGAGTGACACAGGAGGATATGATATATAAAAAGCACTAGCTTTTTATGCTGAAGTAAGAGATATCTGCAGGAAAATACACCATCCAAATGAATGTGGGTAATACTGAATAACAAATCTACTGGCAAAATCTGCAATGAGAATTAGTTCTAAATATTAAAAGTCATGCAGAGGCTGCTAGCCTTCAACTGAGGAATCTTTCAAGATTCTCCTTTGCCTACAATTCCAATATGTATCCTTGGAGAAATAAATCAGATGCAAGAGACCTTCACAAAAAAAAATGCTTTCATTATTTTTCTTAAGGCTATATGTGGGATAAACAGCAAAGATTTTAGTACAGGTATGTACAAATTTTAGCTATTCAGATCATCCATTTTAATACTCTAACAATGTGTTTGATAAGCAACACACAGAGCTGTGATAGATTAAGTCAGCCTATAAACCCTCTCAAGTCCCTTGATCTCAGGTTGCTAAGATTTGAAAATGAAAATGCTTTTTGGCATTTTGTCCTCAAAATTTCCATTTATTTGCTCAGATTTCAAACTAACTTTTTAAACTCATTTGGTATTAAGCAGGAATTGTTACTTATATCTCTATTTCTTGTTCATTCTGTAGCTTTGTGAAAATTGGGAATCAAATTATTTTAATCACTTAAATCACTTAAATCACTTTAATCTATTGCAATTACATTTGAAATGTAATTGCAATAGATTTCTCAACCATGATGAGCATTCATTACTAAAAGCAGTCAGTGAAATCCTGCATATATGTACAGAACATTTGTTTGGCCCATTTTTATCATAAGCCAGTTTCTAAAAAATTAGGAGAACATATTAAGCAACTACTGTATGTTGGAATGCTATAGATTATCTTTAAGGCATCTATTCTTAGTAACCTTGCATTCCTAAATCCATGAGTTCCCTACACAAAGCCACCCATATACATATTTCGGGATAAAGATGCTATTTGGAAATAGTTTGTACCCTAACATCATACCGTACCACCAGAATCTGGTAGTCAGATGCCATTATAGTTAAATTTATAGTTAAATTTTGCAATTTTCTCCCCAAATAAAAAAGAAATCCCTATCTTTATAAAACACGTGATTGCTATTATATGACCCCAACTAATGTGCTACTATATGACTCCAACTAATCATGCTCCAAAAAAGCACATTTCCATCACCCTCAGGCAAGGACTACTTTGGTGAAGGAAAAAAGGGAAATTGGAAGGCATTGTTCTTAATTAAATCCTTAACATCATGTTCACTCTTGAATGTATCAGATTTCGGAGTATTAGCATACCAACTCTGCAGCTCTGCAAAGACCTGCTTCATTTTCTTAATGGAAGCATCCATCTCTTCTTTAACCACAACCCGATATCGAGACAGTGACACGGTGCATCGCTGGAGGTCTTTTACCGATTTTTCAATATTGGAACCTATCCCAAAAGAGCACAATAAAGTAAAGCATCAGTACTTTGCAAATTTTCCAATAATTATCAAAATTACTTGCCATAAAGTATTTGTTCATTACACAAAAAAGGGATTTCAAAGAAACCTGAATGCTATTTTGAATGACATTTCTTCCAAATATTTCTTCTAAATATTTACCAGAAAAAAATGTTCCAGGAATAAAATAGCAGCATTGAGTTATAAAGAGAAAATATCTAATTGTGAATAAAACTGTAAGGTTCACACTAAGATTGACTGTCCCCTTTATGATCAAATCTGCATGAAACTGCTGTTTCCCCTAAAAGGGAAGATTTAAGGTTTAGGTACTGGTTGCAAAGGTTGGACTCTCTGCCGGCTATCTCCAAAAAAGCACATTTCCAAGCTTCTTTCTGTCACCAGAAATTACTGAAGTGCTCCCCTCTCCTAAGCTGCTTGTTATGGTCCTTGTTAAAGCAAAAAGTTGAAATGCTGCTGCCAATAGGCAGATGTTCCTGTCTCCCCAAAACTATGGATAATGACCATGTTTAGAATCAAGATTTTGAAGGTCTTATTTGCTGACAGGTGTAGAAGAGAAGAACAGAAAATAAGAGAAGGAACAGCAAGGGCTGTTGAATCTCATTTATCCACCCAGGTTCATTGAACTCCTGGCTCACAGTGTGGAAAAAAGTGTGCAAAGCTGGGATAAGGAATATAATGATTATGAGGGAGAGCACACTTTTCTAAAACTATGTTGCACATTACATATACAGAGTGAATCATTGAGCAATGCCAGCTAATTAAATAATCTAAGTTAACTAATTCTCATTTTATTGTATATCCAGATGAGGAAAAAATGTAGTCTACAACCTGCCCCAAAGGATACAATATTTATATTAAATAATTTACAATCTTTCAATGCTCCTTGGTAAGTCAATTACAACCTGTTTCAAGTAACTCTAGCTACCTAATGTGCTCTGCAAATTACTCCCCACTATTAATGCAATATATTATGTAAGAGCTCTCTGCAACCCAAATAGAAATAGATAAAAGGAATTCAAATAGAACTGGAAAAAATATTGTGCCCAGTGAATGCATTTATTCCCAGAGCAAGCAGGTATTATACCATCAGGCTTGAACAGATCTGTAGCAATTTTGAATTTGGATCTAAGCATCCCTTGCAAAGTCATCATAAAACTAAATGAGAATTATACAGTGGCAGCAATTTAACACTGAAATAGGCAAGATGAAGTGATTGATCGAAAGCAGGGAGGAGAGGAAGTGGCAATTAACTTCCACTGGATTCCACTCTTCATTTACCAATCCCAGTGCAGCAGCTAACATATTACTTATGTTAAAAAGCAATAAAACCCCCATCATGACAAATGATTGGTTGTTTATATTAAAAGGTTATCAATAAGCATGTCAAGGATAATCATACTAAGATGTCCTGAATATTTATCTTCATCTTAATATTTATGTAAAACATGTTCATATATTTGCACATTAAGTATTCAGAACAAAAATAACAACTTCCAATTTTAGATTCCATTTAATTTAATCTTACTGTTTCCCAAGGAATATCTGAAATGATAGATTAGGCTCTTTTTGCTTATCTCTGAAACAGCTGACGGTTAGGCTGATCTCGTACATGGTTACCCAATGAACTTTATGACTCAGCAATATTTGAACAGGATCAAAGTCCTGTACAATCCACCACAGCACAACAACTAATGAGATATACACTAATAACAAGCTTTAGAGTTAAAACAAATGTCAACTGGTACCCTATAATTATTTTGCAACAAAGAACTTGTTAGAAAAACTAAAAAGAGAACAGAATCATGTCACAGATCTGTAAATTCTACCTAGTTTTTTGTTTCCAGGGGGCACAGGGACCTCATCCAGCATTGCTAGGGATGAGGGAGCTGGAGACTGGGTGCTGGAAGCAGATCTGGAGAGTGGCTTGCCAGCATTTCTCAATTCAGGTTGCACTCTGAGGGACTGGGTATTCTGGGAAGACCGCGTGCTTGCAGATTTTGGACTCAAGTTGGTTATTCCATTTTCAAACTGTAACAATGCTGAGGAAGGGAAAAAAGAGTTACTCTAAACTTCCCACAACCATAAAATAACATAAAAAAGAACAATAGGATAAGGAATTTTATGTAGACTGGAATCCCAAATTACTTTTCTAGGGTGTCTCTTTATAGTGAACATCTGCCTACCTAGCATTTACATCAGGGCTTGTCAACTATGGCAACTTTACGGCCTATAAACTTCAACTCCCAGAATGGCTGGCTCAGGAATTCTGGGAGTTGAAGTCGACTGGTCATAAAGTAGCCATAGTTGCCCACCCCTGGTTTACATGGTACCCAGTTTTCCATTTCAGTACATTCACTTGCCCATGCAATCTATGGATATCCAAGTCAGATTATATAATTAAGTACAAATTCCAGTTATCTAGTATTATTACTGTTATGCTGCTTCCATTTCTACCTCTTTCCCCCTCTTTGGAAACCTGGGAAGAGTCAAAGTAATTTGAAAAAGAATGATTCATCTCCTTTTGTGGCAACTACTGAATAGTGGAAGGGAAACTGTAATTGTTTGGTTATTAAATAATGAAATGTGGCAGACGGCACTACACAAGTAGAATGGAAGAAGGAAGCCTTCCTTACCCATATAGACTTTCTGATTTTCATAATAATCCAACAGAGAACTAACCTGCCCCATCAGGAGTCTCAGGCGTAGCAGGCTCACTCTCCTCTAACTCTCTCGCATCAATGGAAAGTGTCTCCAAGCCTTCACTGAGTGAGTCCACAGACTCTGTGTCATTGGTCGAACCATTGACATGGTAACCGTTAATCCCACCCTTCTCTGATGAAACTGCAGACTGTTCTTCTTCAGTGGCTGCTGGCTTGCTGGGGTCAGGAAGGTTGGCACTTGATTCTGCAGAGGGTTTTGATTTGGTCTTCTTCTTTTTGTTCTAGAATTAAGACACCGACATTATGAGAGAAGAAACTAAGCTTAACTCCTGGTATAAAATGGAATATTATTACTATTGCCTGAATGTAAAAGAATTAAATTCTTCAGGAATCAGAATTTAGGGACGATCCCTTAAATGTGAAATAGATTTATTTAACAGCCAGAATTGACAGACTGTGATATTAATGAAATTCAAGTGTACAGTATATAGCGGCCATTTATGCAGAAAGACAGTGTGGCTCTAATTCCTTGTGACATACAAGGAATTTGTCTTGGTGCATATGCTCTCAGTGTACATAAAATAAAAGAAACATTACTAAAAGAAGCAGAATGAATTAGTGTATACTTGATTTTTATCATGG
>JANHZT010008084.1:311045-323691 GCA_032468215.1 Stegonotus admiraltiensis | reverse complement strand
ACTGGAAGTCAGCAAACAGGCCATTTCTGGCCTTCGGAGGGCCTCCAGGGAGGGTGGGGAAGGCCATTTTCACCCTCTCCAGGATCCTAGAAAAGCTCTGGAGCCTGGGGTGGGTGAAAAATGGGCCTACCAAGCCCGCTGTGCCATCATGTGCCAAAAACAAGGGAAGCATGGGGGGGGGTCACACACATATGTGGGGGAGGGCACATAGAATTATAGGTGTGGGCACTCACGTGTGCAACCCCCCCGGCACTCCCCCTGCTTTTGGCACTCGATGGCAAAAAGGTTAGCCATCACTGCTCTAGAGGAATAGAGGAAAATTAACTAAGGACAACACTCTTTAGTTTATTTCCTGTTAGATGATCCTTTGTGGTTTCTGATATTTATGGGTTTTTTTATACATGCTTAGTACATTATTTTATCTACTTCTTCACATCAGAACTGGTTCTATATTAGAAGCAGATCCTTATGATTCACTTCGAATCATACATTGTTCTATGGGAGTTTCTTTTAAGATGCTTTCTGTGATTTGAGCATCCCTGTATTTTCTTCCCCAACAGGAACATTTTGGAAGGGGCTATTTGAAAAGGAATTTCTACATTCTCTTTTTCTGTCCTCTGAGAAGATAAGCAGTAACTACTAAGCAGCTATTACAAAGCAGGAAGAAGGGGCCAGATTGTGTAAATCCAGAGGGTTTTTGAGAGGAAAGAGTAACAGATCCGACTGGAGCAGCCCACATCTGGACGATGACACAACTAGATCAAGGAAATATGCCACTGTTGTTCTTCTAATTAAAAGAAAAATAGTGTAATATCAAAAAAAAAGAGTAAATGAAAACTAGAGATGGATTAACTTCAAATATAACTGGAAAGATGTGGTTAGAATTCTGATTCTGATCACAAGCAAAATTTGGAATTCCTGTCAGGGTAGTGTGTATTACACATTGTATATTTGTTCTTTGGTCGCTGAGAAAAGGGAACATTTATTGCATATTTGTTGATTTAAAGACAGTGCATGATGTTAGAAGTGTGTTGGTTGCTTGGGAACGTAAATGTAACTTTATAATTTTTGAATTGTTAGCCAAGAACCTAAATAACCCTCAGTTAGACTGTATGATGCAACATGGAGTATGGACTTATATGTATTTAAAACCAAGCTAATTGTATTTGACAGGGGAATCAGAATGAACAATTCCAAGTTATAACTTAGTGGTAAAAAAAAGCAGGGCAAATAGAATGAATTTGTAGGAATAAAATACAAAAAGTATGTATGTGTGCATGAACAAGAGAATACTCAGTTACATACTGTTACAACCAATGTCTAGTACTTGTTATTAACATTCACGAAGTGTATATATGAAAAATTTAACTAAGAAAACCTGACTTATTACAGATTCCCATCACAAATAATATACAGAATTGAAACATTAGAAATTACATCAGTATACAAGATGACTGTTTCTACCTGAAAGACATATTTGAAACAAGACCAAATCTTTGCTGGTTCATAAAAATTAGGGTTTCTGCACCTACAACCCAATACAACTTGTGCTGTGGGGAAAAAAACCAATTAGAAATAAATAGTAAATAAAGCAATTAAACAATACAAATCAGAGCTAATACATTGATAGTTTGAGAATATACATTATTAAAATATAAGTTCATATGTTCTGTTTCTAAACATTATAGCACAGATTATTAACTCAACCCTAATTCAGCTTTAAGGACACTGGAAATAGTAATTTGAACCAAATGTGTGGTCTAGAAGAGCCAAAAATCTTTTTTCCACAGGATGAATAGTGTAACAATTTACAGCTGGAAGTAGTGCACACAGCCAACTTAACAATTTGTTCCTAGCCATTGGAATTCAGGGACCTGAATACAACTTCAGATCTATACTTCAATTGAGTTACAGTTCTGTAAGATACATCAGTATCTTACTGTAAGATTCTGCAAGATAAACCTAGTATGCAGAAAGACCTTTTGTGCATTTGAAAATCAGTCAGCTATGTCTACCACTGAAAGAAAAATGTCCTTACTAATATGCAAGAAAAAAAAAAAGGGGGGGGAGGCACATTTTTTGACATAAAGCCAGTTGTAACCTATTCTATTGCAGCCTCTTTGAAAGATGGCTGCAAAAAACCTAAGAGGGGAACCAATTCATACCAATTTGGGAAGAGGTAGGAGCAACCAAATCATGTACTCAGCCCTAGGATGTTTCTGAAGCCCGGGAACAGCTATAGTTTTGGAATCTATAATTGAGCTCAATCTAGCCATCTTAGCTGGAAGTTATTCAATAGGACTGGTCAATAAGAATGCCAATGATTCAGATCAAAGCACTTCCAGGAAAGTTGAAACAATTCACTTTAAACTCAAAATGCTGCAAACACATCTTCTACATATTCAAAAAAGCCTTAATAGACTCTTAGGCATTGTTTGAATCTAATTCAAAGTGCTAGTTTTGATCTTTAAAACCTGTCCAAATGTCATGTTAACTCAAACATACATAGTGAACCTTGAATCTTGACATATTATCAGTAGCATCCAAGAGAGAAATGAAAAATACATGATAGCCTTATCAAGGAAAGAAAAGTCACCAGCAATTTTCATTTGCAAAACCTGCATAAAATAAAATAAAATGTTTTTGCAGACAGACGTACTTCTCATACAATCTGTAATTAATATTAACAAGCAGATATAGATGTCAGTTTCTGATAAGATTTATTGTTCCTAAAATAAAATAAAAAAGGGGGGGGGGTTAAAGGCTTCCTGTCTAGTTGTGTCCGACTCTAGGGAGCAAGTGCTCATCTCCGTTTCTTGACTAAGGGAGCCAGTGTTGTCTGAAGACATTTTCCAGGTTCATGTGGCCAGCGTGGCTATATGCCAAAAGTGCATGGAACACTGCTACCTCCCCACCAAAGTGGTATCTATTAATCTAATCGAAGTAGTAGTTCTTAAAATGATACTGATTTCTCAGGAAGATGGAATTCTGCCTAGAGAGAGGTGCAATTCCGCAAATGAGGCACAGGGAATAGTCAACTCTCTGCCATAGCAGGTCTTGCAGTTGTTAGTATTGACGGTTCTGAAGCAAAACAAGACTTTTCATGTCTGCCATTAGTTTAAATTCCTAACACTAGAAAGTTGCATGTTTTTCAAATGTTGAAGACATTCCTTCTTTGATTTGAGAAAGGGATGAAGGATTATATTTTAGAAAAGTAATCTTATATCTATTTAGGAAGATGTGAACAGAATTTCTCTTCTTTACAGACACATAAGAGAACAATTAGAGAAAACTCCCTGACTTTGATTAATGTCTTAACACTGACTAAATTCCCATATTTGATAACAACATATTATATAGTCCTTTTTCTTAGTTATACTACCTCTATATTAAAGCTTACCTTTTTGGTTTTGCTTCTTAGACATAATAGCTTGTCTTATTTAATGTCTGATTACACAGCAAAGAATATGGCTCCTCAAGTATGAAAGTAGCAGATGTGATTCAAGTACTGCTTTGCATCCAGGCAGGAAATGGCAAATATCTGCTCAGAGACAGCAACCTCCCCAGCTCCCAAGGCAACTGGAGAATTGTCAAAATCCTGCTAGCTGAAGACTGTAGATTCTTTCTTTTAGCACCAATCTTCTGTCAGGAAGCACCCACACAGCAGTTCATGTTGCTGTTTTTCAGATTCTGAAAATGAAAATGTATAGGGGGAATTTAATTTACCACTTCTATTTATTTTAACAAAGAAAATCTAGGGTAGAGAATTATGTGGGATAAATAAGTTGTATTCAGTATGCAAGAGAATCCCCCAAAATGGGGTGATTTTCACCAAACTCAATGTTCCTTCACTAAAATGCAAAACAAAGAGCAGGGGAAACTTATCAAGGCCAGTGTAACATCTGGCAGACTTTGCCCTCTATTTAAACAGCTAGTATTCTGAAACTGAAGTTAATGTATTTTACATTTACACAATATAAACTTTTTCAGAACACTGAGAAGGTTTGACTCACGAGCAGAATCATTGCAAAGAGAGTATAAAAGTGATATTTATGAGTGCCTACAGCACAAAATAATTTATGAAACGTTGTAGTTCCTAAGATACCGTAGTTCTCTTTTTTTAAAAAAAAGTTACACATATGCCACAGGGGGAAAAAAATCACAAAAATAGTTGCTATTACCACCAGGATAAAAGAAAATAAACTAAATTATAAATTGTTAGATGCTGGCCTTATATTTTTTTCTTTGTCACCATAAATGTCATTAAAATTTCAGTATAAAAACCACTTTTAAAATATATAAATTGAAGAACAGAAATAGTCACATAAGAATAGTATTTTACCATATTCAAACTTTAAACACCCAGATATTAATTTTCATTTTTTTAATTCTAAGCTTTTAGCATATTGTATTATAGATAATAGCAGTTTTGCTTAATTCTAATAATGATGTTTTATCTCTTAATATGCTTAGGGCATTTTATGTGAAAAATCTTTGCATTTCTACCGTCACTTTTAAAAAAAAAGATAATTTACTTCATATTCAAAATCAAGAATAAACATAAGGCAAACAAAGATTCATGAAACTATTTCCTAAAAGTTTGCATAGTCCTCAGAGCCAACAACACTGTAAATTCAGCAGTCTGAAACTCCCACATATTGCTCATTTAGTCTGGTGAGTACCATATTTTTCGGAGTATAAGACCCACCCTTTTCCCCATAAAAAGAGGGTGAAAATCTATGTGCATTTTATACTCCAAATGTAGCCCCGCCCAGCCTCTTAAACAGAGATTTCAGAGGCTGAAAAAAGCCTCTGAAAGAAGCTTCAGAAAAAAGCCTCAGAAATGAAGTTTCAGAGGCTTTTTTCCTGAAGCTCTGTTTCAGAGGCTTTCCGAGGCAGAATTTTTCCCGCCTGAAACAGTGTTTCAGAGGCTGAAAAAAAAAAGCAAGGCACATAGCTCACAACCAAGGAACCTGTTGCTAAAATTCACCTCTGGGAGCAGCTGATTGGGGGTATTCTGGGAGGCTGATCCACCCGCCAATCAGCTTTTTTCTTATTTTCTTCCCCAGAAACTTAGGTGAGTCTTATACTCTGAAAAATACGGTACTTATAATTCTAAAACCTCTGTCAGCTATACACTCCAACATCAGTAAGGAAACTAAAAATACTATTTCAAAATGCTAAAAGTTCAGTTTTTGTTCAAGATATATCTTCTTGTTCTCTACTTGACAACCAATATTTCCAGAAGAAGGTAATTTCACTTCTTTTAGAATTCAGAGTTTATTACACATTTTAAGCAGGCCTCAAGTACTGCAACCTTCATGTTACATATTGTCCCCCAAACGGTGCAACTTAAGAAAACAGCTATACACTGTCCTGTTTTTTTTCCATTTAAAAACAGATACACTCTAAAGTACTTTTGACAATGTTAACACATCTAAAAAGGGGGGGGGATCACTCCAAATAATGAAAAAACAATCACATCTAATTGCATACCATCAGTAATATCATCATATCACCATATCATGCACAAGACTCCCTCATAGTCTAGGAAAAAATAAATGAAGATCACAGCTGCACAAAGAATGCAAATAAGAGAACAATGTTAACAATACTGCAATTAAAAATTATATACTGGCTATTAAGAAAAGTGTTTATTTCAATGTCTTTCTTTTGCTTCCCACATACAAAAATAGTTCAGTGAAAGAAAAAATTGGCCGAAAGACACAACCCTAAAAATTTCAAGCGCTTGAACACTGCCATATCCACCCATCTTGTAACCCATTCAATTTTTTTCCTTCAAAAAGAATACTTCAGGAACATACATTATTTAACTAAGCTATTCCATTTTGTTCCCTTAATGGGTTATTCTATATGAAATATTTTCTCTGATTAGAGAATAGTGAAAGTCGCAGGCACCATCTGAATGAATCAGTCACTCATGACCAGGTCATCTACCATTTGGACTATTGCAATGCATTCTACATGCGCTTTTCAAAGCTACCCTTGAAAAGTTACCTGGAAGCTTCGGCCGGTACAGAATGTGGTTGTATGGGCAATTTTGAGTGCCCAAAGAATGGTATATGTAATACCTCTGCTGAGCTGGTTTGCTTCCAGGTCCAATTCAAGGTGTTGGTTTTGACTTTTAAGCCCTACATGGCATGGGGCCAGGTTATCTATAGAATTGTCTTCATCTTGTTTCATCAGCTCACCCCACTGGTCAGGTAGGGAAGGAATGTTCAGATGCTATCCGTTAAAAGAATTCTGATTGGCGGGGTCCAGGAAGAGCCCCTTCTCTGCCATTGCCCCTGCCCTGTAGAATAGCAATAGCATTTAGACTTATATATCGCTTCACAATGCTTTATAGCCCTCTCTAAGCATTTTACAGAGTCAGCATATTTCCCCCAACAAACAAGATCCTCATTTAACCGACCTCTGAAGTCTGGAAGTCTGAGTCAACCTTGAGCCTGGTGAGATTCGATCTGCCAAACTGCTGGCAGCCAGTGATCAGCAGAAGTAGCTTGCAGTACTGCATTCCAACCACTGCACCAGGGTGGCTCTTCCACCAGAGATGAGGCAGGCCCCATTCTCCTGGGCTTCTGCATAGGTGTGAAATCATGACTCTGCAAGCTTACTTGGGGTGGACAGAGGGACATGTAGCTGGTTAGCGCTCTGAAAGCCCTTTCCCCCACCTTTTAATTTTTAACACAGATTGCCTTTTAAATTTTATATACTGTTTTTATGTTTTTAATATCTATTTGTACATAGTCCAGAGACCCTCTGTAAAGGAGACAGGCACTTCAAAAATTTTAGAAATAAATAAAATTGTAAGAGTCATGGTGGCACAGTGGTTAGAATGCAGCATTGCAGGCTAATTCTGCTAGCCGTTCGGCAGTTCAAGTCTCACCAGGCTCAAGGTTGACTCAGCTTTCCATCCTTCCAAGATTGGTAAAATGAGGACCCAGATTGTTGGGGGCAATGTGCTGACTCTGTAAAGCACTCTGAAGTAGCATATAAATCTAAGTGCTATTGCTATTGTTAAGTCAAGGAAATCAATTATATAAGAATGTAACGGACTCAGGTATATAGTTGGTACATTTTATATATCCATCAAATGTTTTAAAAACTAAACAGTATACTATCAAACCTATCTCTGGTGTACCACTGCACAAATCTTTAGTATTTGTCTATGTAACAAATGGCAACTTTGGACTGTAGCCCAAGATGATTAGCTTCCAGTTTTTTACACAGAATTATGCTTTTAAAAATAGTGGCCAGATCAGTTATTCCAGCTATACAAAGAGCTGTTGTTATGGTTGTTTCCCCCAAGACAAAATAATTGCTATGAAAATAAGCATGTTGATCCTCGCTCATGAATAACTGTCCCAATATCAACTAGCAACTCTAGAAGCATTACATAAAAGCAAGGGCTGTTTTATGCAACTATTTTTCTAAGCATACTAATAGAAAACTAACCAAGTTTATGGACTGCATGACACAACACTTTTAAATTCTCAGAACTGTAACAAACTGTTTCTTATAAACTAAGTTAGACCTGGGTACTTAGAAAAAACAACTGGCTTTATAATATCAGTAAGTAGTCAGCCCTCAGCTACATTAATATTTACACAACATTAATACTTTATGAAGTTTCACAAGCTAGAAAGGGACAGACTCTTGCCCAACCAGAGGCTACTAAGATCAAGAACACAGCAAACTGTGGAAAAACAAAAATATACTAAGACTTTTTTTAAAAAATGTGCCTTTGAGTCAATTTTTGACTTCTGGTGCACAATACTGGACACTGATTTTGATTTATTTGCTATCAAATTGTTTTTGACTCCTAGTGACCACATAGATTTTCTCCTGACAATCTATCCCAAACTTCCAATCTCCCAATGGTGCACTCACAACCATTGTAACTGAGGCTTAGACATAGATATAAGAAAACAAGAATTATGATGTATATCATCTATGAAAATGGGTAGTGACAAAGATATTGGGGGGAAAAATACACCTAGCCCAGATTGGGAGAAGAGAATCATAACGGAATGTAAGCGCAGATAATTATTCTGTAATCAATCTGGCCATCAGTTCTTTCAGAATGTTATCACATGGCAATTAAAATACATTGAACAAGTACACACTAATCAGACCTGGTCATTGGGCATTTTATGGCCCCAGGTCACCTCAGGACCTTTGGCTATCCCTGTCTAACCCAAGTGGATTGCTTTTATTTTGAAGGTAACTGCTTTTTTGCCCCCAGTTTATGCATGTGCATGCATTCATGTCTATGGACCTCCACAGTTCTATTGGTTCATCCCTCCAGAACAGTCAGTTCTTCATGTCACCCCTTGGTAAAATCGCCCATTCCTGCACGATATGATGCATTTGAATTTATATCTGAATTTCTGCCTATGAAAGAGCAGAAAAAGAAAATTGCTTTGGATAGTGTCCTATGAAACAGCTTTAAGTACAACTTCGCCTTACAATCATTTTTGGTTTTGTAACTTCTTTGACAAAAAAATCCCATCTCATAATACTCAAAGCAGTATACATCTAGTTGAAATTCTAAGAACAAGAAAAGCGGTTGTTTATTACAAAACTTGGTCAAAAATGATTGGTTTCATAAAAATATTAAGCATCTATTTATCTACCCTATTGAAGAATCCCATGTTGATGAAACAGCATTTCTAAACATGTGTTTATCGTGTACATAATGGCAGCAGGAAGAGTAAGCAATGCTGTTGGTGGGTTAACTTGCATTTTTTTAAAAACTCCTTTTTTCCTTAGCTCTCCTTAAAAGAGATAAAGTGACTGCACACTTTAGTCACCAAATGAGCTCAGGAATAAACAGACAGTACACAATTATTTGAATGCTGCACCTCAGTTTCAAAGCCACTCAAAAAGCAGAAGTACTTCTGAAACTCTGTGCAAATGTAGGCAGCAAGCCTCCCTCCTTGCCAGTGCTATATCAATCTGTTAAGCCCATCTGTGATTAGGACCATCTTCTCTTGAAGAGCAATCCAATTCAAAAATCAGTCACATTGAACGCAATGCTACTTATTCCCAGAGAATTCCACAGGATTGTAGCTTAATAAAATGAATTTCAAAAATCAAAACCACGTTTATTTTCAGACCGTAATATCTAGTACTATAGTTTATAAAATATAAATAGTATACTTTATAAATACAGCCTGTGGATGTGATAGTTGTGAAATAAACTGCACAAAATTTGGAAAAGGAGTTTCTAAATTGTAAAAAAAAAAATCAAACTTCATAACAAAAATGAAGACAATAGAGTTAGAATAGCTTCAGATTCCAAAATGTGATAAACAGTATATGAAGATTTGCACATGGTTACAGAGTTGTGCAAGTCCCTCAAAAGAGATGTTCTAGAACAAGTGGGAACATGAAATGAAATCACTGTGTATGGATGGATACATATGCAGAGAAAATCATAAACAGCTTCCAAAGCAACCACATAAGCCTGGGAAAAGATATAGCCACTTTAACAACTCAGAAATATATTTTTAAATTTTATTTTTATTTATTGTATTTATTTGTATCCCACCTTCATTATTTTTACAGATAACTCTAAGGAAGTGAATATATCCAACACACTTTCCTCCTCCTATTTTCCTCACAACAATAACCCTGTAAAATGAGTTGGGCTGAGATAGTAACTGGCACAAGGACACCCAGCTGGCTTTCCTGGCTAAGGCGGGACTAGAATTTACTGTCTCTGACTTTCTAGCTTAGTGCCTCAACCACTAAACCAAATTGGCTTGAAAGAAGTCCCTTTTCCAAGAGTTCCACAGCTCTAGAAAGATCTACAGTATAGAAACATTGCATATAAATTCAAAATTTTGGAGCAAATAATTCAGCAATGTAGAGAATATTTAAAAAGTTTTGAATGCAGTTTTGAAATTAAGTACAGTACTGATAACTTATGGTCCTCAGCTGCCAAAGAATTTTCTGAACATAAAAGTCCTGTTATTACTAGTTGCAATGTATAGTTCTTGTCTGTCTGTCGGCTTTAGTCACTACAGAAAATTAAGAAATTATTTTTACCACTGACAATCAAGGAGATAGACTTCCTATGCCAAATAAACAGCCTAGTAGAAGTGTTAAAGAATAAATTATGATTTTAAGCTCTGTTTTATTTAACCATAAGTGGAGATTAATGTTAATGATGTTCATTAATATGCCTCACTGCAGATGCAACAAAAGCACAACCAACTATTCAGCATAAAATGGAACCGATAGCTGTCATTTTATCACAAATATAAGGAATCTAGCCACAATGTCCAATTTTAATACCTAAAAAAAGAAAGAAAAAAAGATTTAAAAGTAACCAGAGAGTTTCCTTCCTACCCTTAAATAATTCTGAACCACGCACACCTTATCTGTCTAACTATGCTTTCTATATTTACATAGCATCATTAGTCTATAACCATGATGGGGAACCTATGGCACGGGTGCCACAGGTGGCACGCGGAGCCATATCTGTGGGCACGTGAGCATAGCTCCAGTGCACATGTGCATATACCAGCCAGCTGATTTTTGGGCCTTTTGGGCCCACTGGAAGTCGGAAAACAGGCCATTTCCGGCCTCTGGAGGGCCTCTGCAGGGGTGGGGAAGGCTGTTTTCACCCTCCCCAGGCTCCAAGGAAGCCTCTGGAGTCTGGGGAGGGTGAAAAAACGGGTCTACCGGGCCCACTGTTAACCTTTTTGCCGTCACGTGCCAAAAGCAGGGGTAGCACGAGGGGTTGCGTGCACATGCGCGGGGTGTGGGGGGCATTGAATTATGGGTGTGGGCACGCGTGCGCACAATCCCCCCATGCTCCCCACACGAGCTTTTGGCACGCGATGGCAAAAAGGTTGGCTATCACTGGTCTATAATGTATCTGATAATCTCAGAAACCTGCCACTGTAGATCAATACATCCAAAGTTTTTGGTGGCCAATCTACTTTGAACCAAGACAGCAAATACTCCTTTGTCAGATCTAGTCTGTTTTTCACTTCATTCTGTGGTACTGAACAACAACAACAAAAAGTTTATCTTTTTCAAAGCCTGAACAACATCTATGTTAAAACAGCAACATCTGGCTAATTGGCTTTTGAGTACTGTAGTCCCTTACCAAGCTATTTTAGTCTTGTTGATCACAAACACAAAGAGCTCTGCATGTTCACAGTCTGCAACTTTCAATTACTTTCAAAGATCATAAGGTAGAAGTGTCACAACTAATACAGTAGCAAAAGCCCTAAGGACCAAAACTGTTTATCCCAACTTACATACATCTTTGTAATCAGGCAAATAAATGTATTTCCTTTCTTGGAATGGGTTCACATTTCACATTAAAGCCACAAAACACGGTTTAGTACTGTGTGAACAGAGCTGTATAATTAAACAGGAAAACTCAGCCTTCAATCATAGGACATTCTTTTCCTCTCTGTTTTGTCTTGATTTATCTTTTCTGCTTAATGAATATAATTCCGTTCAGTCTAAAGCCATGCTCTGGATAAGCTTCTCTGTCCCAGAGATGCTTTTTCCCAAAGGCAACTGGACTTTCTTGGTGAAAAGGAAGTCCAGTTGCCTTTTGGAAAAAGTGCCTTTTGGGACAACCATGATCTGGATGATGGAGAATCTCCATAGACATACAAGTTTCTCTGTTTCACCTTTCCATTGCAAACAGGGCACATCGGTGCAGTCACTTTATCTTTCCAGAATTCCAATAACTATAATTCACTTCAGCAGTAACTTATTTCACTTTTGCACTCTTAAGCTACTGCCGTTTCCCTTTGAAAGCATCTTTTGCAAATACCAAAATGCTGCAGTTCAGATGCAAGTACTATATAGCAGGAAGCAATACTTTTTAAAGTACTGCTAGGACAGAGCCACAACTTGCTTTTTCAAAACCTCTGTGAGTTCTCATCATCCCCATTGTTATTTTGCCTTCTTCCTCCTTCCATCCTCTCTCCCTCTGCTGCTGGATGGGGGAGAAGGGGGTGACAGTGGAATTAAAGGTTTTGGGCATGTGAGAACAACACTCTCATTCGGTCTGGAAAACAAATCCCGAGGAGAGTCCCTCCTGGGGAAGTTCAGGACTTTCTTGTGTCCTTCTTTAAGGCGTTTACCAGGTTGCTTGATGAACGGTTCTCCTGAATCGGAACAGCTTGCCTTGCAGCCTGTTTTTGTAAACGGTTCTTTGTTGACTTGTCCTGGGAAAGGGGGTGTCTTATCCATAAAGGACCCGAGTCTCTTTTTTTTCCCCCACAAAGCCAAGGCGTCTTCTACTTTTCCGAGCGGGTTTTTTTCTTTTTCTTGGGATACAGATATCGTTCCTCTGCCGTGGAGAGTTGAGGGGGAAGCCTTCCAAGGCTCCGGGCTGAGCTTCAGTCCTGCCTGCCACATATGAAAAAACCCCTCCTTCCACCGCCACATCGCCTCTGCGCTCTCCAGCCCACTCCAGCCCGCCGCCCCTCGATGGCCGGCCGGCCGGCCTGCCTCTGAGCCCACCCCTTATTCTCCCAACACGGGGCCATTCCTTCGGCTGCCTGCCTCTGCCTACTTTCCTTGTTCCCCATCGCCGCTTCCAGCCTCTTTCCTCCGAGGCTCCTTTCCCACATGCTTTTGTGATCCC
>JANHZT010008084.1:265744-285921 GCA_032468215.1 Stegonotus admiraltiensis | reverse complement strand
AGGGCCAGATTGAAATAGCTTGTCTGAGTATTATTTTTTTTTTTTTGCATTAAAGTGGGAAAGGAAATGATTCATCATTGCATGGAACCATGGAGATGACCTTGGAGAAACCATCCAGAAAGTGTTAAAATAATAACAGATGCAGAGCATGTGCTGGCCCAAAGGAGGTGGGAAAATATAATTGTAGTCTTCTTGTGAAAGCAGATCTGGTCTACCTCATAGGACTAAAAATCATCAGGACTGCCTGCATTGAGGTCTCTGTCTAAAATCAAGGCAACTTTGGATCTATGAGCTCAGTCCCAATAAAAATTTATCCAATGAACCCCAAGAAGCATTCATGGAGAGGAATATATACATTAACCAAGAACAGGTTTAGACCTCTTAGTTTTTAGCTCTAGAGAAATGGCCAGGGAAATATTTACTATGGAGAAAAAAATGCTTGGAGTTTGGTTACAGTCAGGATCATTATAACTCTAAACACATAATTTAGAATTATAGGAATGAAATCTTACTTGATTGCAATTTAATAAAGATCAACACAGTCTACTGATTAAGGACTCGGCATCAAAACAATGGTTCACATCAATCATTTGGAGGCTAGGAACAAAAATGCTTCCTTTTATTTCTGCCATCCACCTCCATAAACACTTGCTGAGCTCTGTGGTTCCTTTCTTTGATTTAAGCAACTGAAGAATCACTTCTCGCGTACTATAGTTTTCAGACTTTTGACCTAAGCTTGACCTACTGTTTATTCTCAGTTTGCATGCCAGTTTATTTTTCATTACTATGATTAAGGATTTAGCTTGTTGAGGTTAATTTATACAAGAGACAGCAATACATAGAAACATCACCTTTGCAGTGCCCCACATAGCATTTCACTTAATGAACTCTTAGCCTGTGTGCTAGCTTCTTTCTGAACCATCCATTCATCGGTAGCACAAAGTATCCCACACAGATGGGAGAATCCAAGTTGCTTTTGTTTGCACAAGTAAGTACTTTTCATAGCCATTATATTTTGAATAAATTATTTCTTACTTTATCATTAACAGATGCTGGCACAGCACTTTATTTGTAGAGGAGAGAGACCAGAGTTTTTCAGCTACACTCTCTTGATTATTCAGGGTGTTGAAAGTGTACTGGTGTGAGGCTAAAACACAAAAGAGCAATTTGTTAGCATTTTAAAGGCTTAGACTGCAGACTTCATCCATAACTCTGGATGTTTAGCAAATGAGCTGAGTCAGGGAGTTTTGTTTCATAGCCTGAATTTCTTATACATAAAATCTGAGTAAGTTCAATAACACATCAGTGTAGCATTCTCAATTCTCTAAAACACTGATTTCATCTGCTGCCAACCTTGGATATTCTGGATTTGTTCAGCTTGTCTATATCTCTGCTGAGTTTGTGAATTCTTCATCCTTTTGGATTCCAGTTGCTTCAAACGTCTGCTTCTTCCAACAACTGGGTCACTCCATTTCTTTAAGGTCCCCTTCCTGTCACTATCCATCTTTATATTCTGAGGAAAATAAATCTTTCATTATTTAGAATGAAATATCATAAAGGACACTAGGATGAATGAAAGGTAAGTCAAAGACACCTGGAACATACACTTTCAACTTTTTAGACTTCAGATGAAGAATATGTAAGCAGATGAGGGGAAGAGGAGACCTGAGAAATGTTTAGTCCTTGAGAAGTTATACTGTTACCTAAAGAACGGAAATGAGGATTTGTTTGAAGGAATGTTTACCTAAGATGGATGCCCACAATTTCTAGTCCGGGCTAGAACCCAGTGTGCTAAATGCCTATTCTGAGGGCCTTTACAACCCTGTTACAAGATGTCTGTGCTAAAATAGGCAAAGCTTTTCCTTTCATTCAATCAATCAATCTCATAGTTGGTTCATGATTTGCGGCAATATCAACTATCTTTCAGGAAAAATATACAGTAACTGAATTGATGGAGGTCAGTAAAACAATTTAAGGTATCTGATTAAGTTCAATGAGCATCTCATAATGCAGCTAGTGGATACAGTGGGGAAGATGGAATGGACCATCCTGAAAGAAGGAAGTGCTGACAGAACTCAAGACCCACTTTTGATGGAGTCAATTTAGATAACTCCAAGCTAACTTGGAAATGAAAATCAGGTACTGAAAAATACACTAATGTGTACTTAAAAATTAGGAAGTAAATCTTGGGCTTCCTGAAGTGTAAAAAGAAATACAGATTTCTACATCAAAAGAAAACCAATATTTCAGAAAGTTGACCCTCTAAGTTTGTAAGGACCTGAGGAATGTTGAGTGCCTGGAGATGAAAATACTGGACTAATTTATCTTATTGTGACAGCCTTTGCCTATCATCTTATCCTAAACCAGGATTGTCTAACCTTTGCTTGCTGAGGAATTTTGGGAGTTGAAGTCTACAAGTCTTAAGGTGGCCAAGGTTGGACACCCCCGTCTTAGCCAGCCTATTGAAAGAGGGAATACTAAACTTTTTTGTGTTTTTGAATAACCTCTGAGCAAACAAAGGAAATCCTATCCTACTGTATGCTTTGCACATTGTCAGGTATAGTCTGGACTTAGATTATTTTTATCCCAATCTTTTGCTTTATTAGGGTTTAATTGTGATCAGGAACTATCAAAATGCTCAGAAGCTGCAGTCTGAGATAGGTAGGACACTGTAAATGAAAATTGCCAATTTCGTATACCCCTAGAGTTTTTATTCCATCTGACCTTAGCTACAAATACAACCAGAAATTGTACTTGTAAGATTGATGTCAGCCTTAGCAGGCTGACCAGAGAGGAAACATGGCAATATGAGCTAATTCTACTTTATTGTAAAACTACATTGTCAGAATCTTGCAAGCCCGAAAGTACAAATCTCCCGCTTTCTCCATTAAAGCCCTAGAAACTAGGGAGGGTCTCTTCTGAGCAGGGGTGAAATCCAGCAGGTTCTGACAGGTTCTGGAGAACCGGTAGCGGAAATTTTGAGCAGTTTGGAGAACTGGCAAATACCACCTCTGGCTGGCCCCGAGTGGTGTGATAATGGGGATTTTGCAATATCCTTACCCCAGGAGTGGGATGGGAATGGAGATTTTGCAGTATCCTTCCCCTGCCATGTCCACCAAGCCACACCCACCAAGCCACGCCCACAGAACCGATAGTAAAAAAATCTGGATTTCACCACTGCTTCTGAGCTTCTTTCCCCTCACATTACCCAGCTGCGGGCTATGCTGTCTCTTATCTGACCGTTCCCTAGGCAGTATTTCGTGGCTCATTTTCCCAAGGTCATTCCCACATACTATTACAGCTTTCTTCTCTCTGGATCGGAGCTCTAGGCCTCGGCAAATCTGACCTGTCATGCATCAGATCCTCAGCCCTGCAAAAGGTCAGCTGTATTGATCTCTCAAGTTGTCAACACTCACATTAAGCAAAGGCTAAGAAGACAGGAAGGGAAGAGCGCCAGAACTGCTGTCATCCTCAGATCCTGGCTCTTATTCCATAGTCACCATTTCTCCGTGTCCATATAAATCCTAGCCGGATGAACCACCAAAATAGACCTCTGCCTGGAAGAACCAAGGGTGAAGATTAGCAAACAATTGCACAGGAATCCCAACCTCTACTATGCAAAGGTGCAGGCTGGTGGGAAAAGGAGAGGTGTTGAATAGAAGGAGAGCCTTATTTAATCATAGACCTTCCAAGTGTGTTGATCTACAATTCTCTCTAGAAAGAGCAGTGCCTATCCAGGATGTGGCAATAGGACTTATAGTCTGATATACTGTAGAAGGCAACCTATTGGGAAAGGATAGCCTGGGGATAACACAGTAAACCAACAAGAAAGAGAACCCAAGACTTGTGATACGATCATGAAACCTTACCTTTCTATCCTATTCACTTTCCATATCCCCTCCCCATCCCCTCATGTTTGGACAAGAATGACAAATGCCTCAATTAGTAAGCAAATTTTGCCAATCGATTCCTTGAAGCATTGACGGTCAGGTCTGATCAATGTCACCAATTATGCCTTATAACAGGCATTCAATATATAAATGTATCTGGCCTTTCCCAACATAGGAACATTCTTTACCTTTGTTTCGCTTCAAAGCTGAAGACACAGGAGAGACTTCATTGGTTGGATTGTATTATAGCCAAAGATCCCTTTGCTTTTTCCTCGACTGAAGAGGAAAAAAAATTGTTAAGAGGGATAGGATGCTTCTCTTCCTGCCTAAAACTCAGAATTAAGCCCAATAATATCCCCAAACTGCAGATGAATCCTAAGGCAAGCTAGAAATGATCCTAAGTGCTCAGATGAAGAAGCCTGAGAAATAGACTTCGCCCTTAAATTACTAAAATAGACATGTTATGACTGAGCAACTGATAGGATAAACATTCATAGGGGCTGATCATTTTTGTGGGATGAACATGTTATGGATCTCAGACTGTTTATTTTTATGGGCTGTTAGCTGCTCAGAGTCATGGTGGTGAATTGGCAGGCAGGCAGGAAGAAGGAAGGAAGGGAGAGAGAGAGAGAAAGAATATCTGTCTTTTAATCTGGGCAGTTTCATAAGCAAAGTCAGCTTCTTTATAATTATTGGGAAAATTTTCCAATGTCCCGATCTCCTGTTCTTTTTAATTTGATTATGCTGCAACACAGCTTCTTTACGGGGGTCCATTGACTGTTATTATTCCAGTATTATTCTGTTCCTGTTATTCCTCCAGAATGAACTGTCTGTCAACATGGTCATTCTGAACAAATTTCAAATAGCTGGATTTCACTTTTCTATGTCTGGTCATAGCAGGCAATGTCAATAAAGAGGTGAAAGAGAGAAAAAGAAGGAAGCGCCTCTTTTTGAAACAGGGGCTTCCAAAGGAAATTTGTTGCCTGAAAAATATCACAAAACAACTCCTTACCATCACTGCTCCAAGTCAAAATGCCGAGGAAACAAAACTGATGAGAATATTTTTAACTTAAGCATCTGATATGCAAAAACATATAAAGGTTTTCCTTGCCTTGAACTAAAATCAGCCCACCAGAACAACCATTTTCTACTTTCTGACAGGGCTAGTTCTGACCATATCCCAATGTTCTCCTGCTCCTCTATCTCTTTTAACTTTAACTCCACGGGGGCAGGGGTGGGTTCTAAAATGTTTTACTAATGGTTCTGTGGGTGTGGCTTATTTTGTGGCTGTGGCTTGGTAGGGGTAATGTGACTGGGTGGGTGTGGCCAACTTTTTTGTTTTTACTTTTAAAAGCATTTTTTCTACAACCTTAAGAGGTTGCAGAAAAAAATGCTCTTAGAAGCCTCTGATGATCAGGCAACTCAGCCGGGATCACCAGAGTCTTTTAAAGGCATTTTTTTTCCTACAACCACTTCGGCTGAAGAGGTTATAGAAAAAATGCTTTTAAAAGCCTCTGACGATCCCAGCTGAGCTGCGCAATCATCAGAGGCTTTTTTTTTTACTTTTAAAAGCATTTTTTCGGCCTAAGAGGTTGTAGAAAAAATGCTTTTAAAAGTAAAAGAAAAAAAGCCTCTGATGAGGTGGGCGGGGTAAGCGAGCGGCGACTGGGCCAGGGACCGATTCGGGGGCATGGCCAGCCAATGTTATTACCGGTTCTCCGAACTACTACCAATTTTTACTACCAGTTCTTGCGAACCGGTATGAACCGGGAGCAACCCACCACTGCACGGAGGTGAATTTCAGTTTCTCAAGGAAGTACAGGTAGTCCTCATCTTACCATCAGAATGGAGCCCAAAATTTCTATTGTTAAGTGAGACATTTGTTAAGTGAGCTTTGCCCCATTTTACAACCTTTCTTGCCACAATTGTTAGGTGAATCACTGCAGTTGATAAGTTAGTAACCTGGTTGTTAAATGAATCTTGTTTCCCCTTTGACTTTGCTTGATAGAAAGTCACAAAAGGTGATCACATGACCTTGTGACACAGCAACGATTATAAATATGAACCAGTTGCTAAGCATCCAAATTTTGACCACATCATTATGCAGATGCTGCAAAGGTTGTAACTGTGAAAAACGGTCATAAGTCACTTTTTTCACTGCCGTTGTAACTTTGAACAGTCACTAAATGAACTGTTGTAAGCAGAGGACTACCTGTAGTGCCTTAGAAGGATACATGACCTAAAAACTGCCTAAAAATGTAAATAATTAACTGGTATCCTAAACAGTCTTTAATTCAGTTTTATTTCTTTCTCCTTGCACTCCTGATTTTGCTTTTTATTTAACCTCTATTTTTTTCCTAGCCACTCTTATTTTGCCTTTTTGTATGTTATTCTTTACTGAAACTTAATAAAAATTTCGGAAAGAAAAAAAAATAGTTTGGCATTTTTCTGTTAAGATTACTTTTAAAAATGGTAGCAGAACTGGGCTACACCACTCAGGATGACCATTACGTGGCAGCAAAGAGATACAGGAACACTTACTTCTTTTAAAACGTAGATAATCTAAATTTTTATCAGATCCGGGCTGTGGAAATTCAAAGGACCACTAAATGATAACCAATAGGTATAGAAAAGTCTTGCTTCATTTCTGCAAACTAGTGGCGTCTGGATCTTTGAAATCAGGACCTTTGGTATGTCAACCAAAAGCTCTGAGCTGAATTAATCATTGTGCTAATCATATTATGAAGCAGGATCTCAGTCAAATTAAACTCAGCTCTGTGGAGATACAATTACTTGGATTTCTCAGTGTCACAGAAAGCCACCACACTCTCTCAACATTTCCTCCAGCCTAGGCTGTGATGGATATCTTTTCCCTGCAGTGCTGGGAGGTCAGCATCAAAGCTGTCCAACTTGACTGCTAGAAAATTTACAACAGTGGTAGAACAGCTTCTACGGGCAATGTTAATTTATTATATGGGTCTCCCAGCCTTCCTCCAGGGAGCTCACAATGACATGCATGTTCCTTCCCTGTGTGTCTAATCCAAGGTCACTAGTAAGTAATTGTCATGTCCCAGTAAGGATTTGAACGCAGGTATGATCCCCCGCAGTTCACCATGAACCATATTTCATTTGGTCATAATGCAATTTGCATGCCATGAACTTAATCAGTGGGATGTGTTAACCATGGTTCATTGTCTTAGCCTGATGCAAAAACTCAAGTTAATTGTTCCGTACTTAGTTATTATGGTTACGTAAATCACATCTTAGTAGTAAATGTGGATGATTCATGGCCAGAATAGAAGAAGGGGGTTATATGATGGATATACGTGATGGATAGAGCTGATACGCAAGTGACAGTGTCTACCGCAGCATACAATATTTCGGCAAATAAGCGCAAATGAAAAGTTGCCATTTGCAAGTCATATATTTATGAGTCTGTAAGGCATGGTTTGTGATTGAAACTTCACTTCTTACAACCCAGCAGCGCTTCAATGGCTTCAGTGAAAACAGCAGCCCTGGGTCTCCATTCTTACATATCCCTGCTATTGAGCTGTTGTTTCATACATGTACAAGCTCTCTTTCAGATCAGTGGCTGCTGCTGCTGCTGGGAACTAAGAAACACATCGGAGGGGATAGAAGGAAATTCAATACTTTTCTGTTTCGGAGAGTAGCAATTCTAAGCCGTTCTTGACATTCATTTCCTCGGGGAAGAGACGGGAGCAGAGCCATACATTCATCTACCAGTTTGGAGCAATCGGTGACATCTATAGGATAAAAGAAGAAAACCCCAAAGTACTGCAATTATTAAACCTCAGCTAAATGTGCAATATATCACAGGAGTGAAGCAATCCATGTTTGCCAACCCACAGCATACATCTATTAGCCAAACAAACTACTTTCCAATATTGAGTTATGTAGTGTTGAGAGGGAAACACCTTCCGTGACTAATAAAAAATGGAAGATTAAAATTGGGAGACAAAAACCAAAGGGAAGGATAATTTTCAAGGCAGAGGATTGAAAATGGTTCCAGACTCACACATATAACAATCGAAGCAACTAGCAGCAGCCCTAGAAATGGACTATTTCATTTTTTAAATATACACACAAAGAAAGATCTTTATAAGGTCAGCCCACCTTGTACTCTCACCCACCAGTCTTTTTCCAGAAAGATCACACTATTATTTCTTTTCTAAGAATGATTCCAGAGTAAATTTCTTTCAAAGAACAATTTCTAAATACATTTTATTCTGTAAATTACTCCTACATTAATTCAAGCTGTTAGTTTTGCTTTTGCAAACATTAACCAGAATGATAAGGCTCAGCCTTGGTAAATGTAGTCTCATTTACTTCCACTTTTATTATATGAATGAAATTATCGTTTAATTTATGTGTTTTATTTTGGATTGTACGGCCTGAAGTACACTCAGGGTCTCACAGATACTTACAGCTTCTCTGCTTCCAAGCCAGCAGATTCACATATGTAGATGGAAATATAACATATTCCAATTTCAGCAATGCTGAAGATTTCTTCAACATGTATTTATGTGGAAATCAGTTAAGCATATGTACCTCCAGCCTCTTTTGTATGCAAAATCCACGCTTGAATTTCAAGAATAAATTCCGTACACACCTGATACTTTTCTTCACCACAGTGCTATTCAGTGTGATTTAACGATCCGTTTTTGTTTGTTTTCATCTCCTTGTTTTTGCACCTTAGGCCTTTGAGCAGAGAAACTGTCTGGGGAGAGGAAATATAATGTTTTTATATATTTCATTCTTACAGTTATACCCATACACCGGATATAATTTTCTTTCACACACATACACCCTACATCCTCTGTCCATGTTCTTTTCACTGACCATAACATGCATCAGATACCTACACTTATTCCTCTCTCACTTTCGCAGACCAGATGGGTTGCTTTATAATGTTTCCTGGGCACAATTTTTACACATCTTTGCATTGGCTGGCTCTCTCTCTCTCTCTCTTCCTTTCGACAAACCAAGTTCCACCGTTGCAATTCTGATAGGCCCACTCAGAAATACTTCGTGGCATTTGACACCCAGGGCAAATGTTAATTCTTTTCAAAGCCCCCCCAGGCCCGGAGGGTCCAAGGTTTACGGACTGCCAACTATACGCACACCCAGGCGAGCCCAGGCGAGGAGGATTTGGCGTTAACAGATGCACAATGTAGATTGTTGACGGCTTCCTTTCGCCGGCGCAGCTCGCCCACCCCGGGGGCTAAAGATAATATAACGGGGCTCCTGCCTACTCCGCGCTGTCACGTCGGCCTGTCAGTCGGCTGGTAATTAATGCGAACTGCGGGTCCGGCGCCCCACCGGAGTCGTATATCACTGCCAGCTCCCGCGCGGCAAAGCAACCTCTTTTACCCAAGCCCTGTTATTTGGGGAATTTTCTATGTATTAGCTGTTGATGCACATTAATACATTAAAAATGTCAGCGGTGGAGGCCAGCTAATTGTCTGATTTAAATGTCTATTTGTCAGCGCGCGGCTCAGGTGGGCATGAGCCGAATCGGGAATGAAGCACGGAACCTGTCTCGGGACGGGCGGGGGGACGGCTCTCGCCCGAGCCGGGACGCGGGAATGATCGATGGCAGAGACGCGCGGCCCAAAATGTTTGCGTTTCTGCACGGCTTGCCTCGGCGCGGGGGGAGAGGCGGGGAGGGGGAAGGAGCCAAGGCAACCAGGAGGCCGAGAGGAAGCTTCTAGTGAGGGGAGAAAAAGTTTCCAGGTATTCTGGAGGGAGCCCTCCCGGGAGAAAGGAAAGATTGGCTCCGTTTCCTCCCCACCTCCGGCGTCCGATTACAATACCCATCATCCGCAACCGGCTGGGGCGTATGGGGAGTTGCAATCGAACAACGTTTAGCGGGTCTTATCTGACTCTATGGAGCTGAAGCACCGGATCAACTGCTTTCCCTAGTTCGGCAGCATCGGAAAGGCTCTTTTTATTTGTCTGCTCTGGTTAATATCAGGGAAAAGACCAGAAAGAAAGTACTGTTGCAAGGCAAGGTTGGCCTTAGCTGGTGAAAGGTATCATCTGAGTCAGTATTTTTTGCCACAGAGCACAGACCGGAGCATTATGGCTTAGAATATGTTTTCTTTCTGATGAAGAAAACAAGTGTGGTCCTTGTTGGTGATCTCTGAGCTTACTTGTTTTCTTGCAGAGGTCTCATTACCCAAACTAGGTAACATCATCAGTGCTACCTGTAGTAGTAGCTTGTAGTAGCTTGTAGCAATGAAGATGTCACCTAGTTTGGGTAATGAAATGTCACAAGCTCAGAGAGCAGCAAGGGCCCTTCGTATCATCCCTGAGCTACAAATATTCTCCTTTATTACAACACAAAGTGCCTCTGAACATGTGCAGAGTGCACTTTCCATCCCACTCTTAAAGATGGGAGGGAAGGGGGCTATCTAGGCAATGTGAACCTCAAAATCCTTTTTTTTAGCAATCTGCAGCAAAGCCAAGCTAGAAACTCAAAATGATTCAAATACTGTACTTGCCTCTGGATTACATCAGCCTCCAAGTCCTTTAAATATCTCAAACTCGTATCGTATTGGCTGAGAAATGACTTACACCTTTGGTTCAAGACATTTAGGAGGTGGGAAAAGGCTGGCATAGATAGTTTGAGAGATGATGATGTCAGCATTAGACCCTACAATATTCCCAATTAATATTGGTTAATATTGCCCAAATTACCATCAAGCACATTTGAGCTTACTTTGGAAGTAGGGGGAGGGAGAGAATTTCACTAATAATTTTTGTGGATCTTACCTTGCAAAAATTACTCCTATTTTAGGGAGGCATTCAAAAAGTGGCAAAATGCACACTGCAAACATGTCCTTTATCCCTAAATCAAAACATTCAATAGTCTCACATTATTCAGGAGACAATATTCTTCATATTCAGGACAATCCTGTGAACTGGCATTGTTTCATATTGGATTAGCTAAATAAGAGACCTCCCATTTTTGTCAAGCCAGTGGGCAATTTTGAAATTCCTAGAGAACACCATGGGTGTAATAATAAAATCGATCGATCAACTGACTGATTGCACTTATACTGCTCCACAATCCACAGAATCTAGATGGCTTATAAAGTATACAACTCATAACGAAACATCCACCATAAAACACCAATATATAAACGACAATAAAACAAATAAAATAATAAAAATGTTGCCATGCTTTAAAACAAGAAAATGTCAAGAATAGTTTGGTTTTGGGCCACTTTCTCAAAGCCAGCAGGAAGAGGGTGATTTTGATCTCCAAAGAGAGGCCATTTCACAGTAGAAATATCACCATCTGACCTTTGCTGGCCAGAAGGCTGGCTAGGTACAAGGAATACAGTGTGAAGAAACCAATGTCCACCCAGGATCGAGGAAAGACAAAACTTTTATTTCTGTATAGAAGCAGAAAAGGATTTCACCTCTGCGTTTTACACCCAAGGAGCAGCACCTCAGAAATCAGGCACAGATATATATAGTTATATATATAACTTTCTACAGGAAAAAATAAAATAAGAGAATAGCTGATTGGTTCCACATTTACCTGTCGGTCTCACATGGCGCACAAAGCAAAGCCATTCCACAATAGTTTAATTGTACTTCATTATTATATAAGTTGACTACCTCAGGGTGTGTTTTTTACTATGTTATTACTGATAAAGTTTGCTTGCCTCCATCCAGATCCTTGTCCAGATGCCCCTAAACAGTGCTTAAGCTAAACATCACAGTCACCTTCCTTAATTCCAATAACTGGTTCATTTGCAAGGTCTTTTTAGTCAAGGGTCAAAGCCACAACCTATTAACTAATCTAAATAGGAGACATCTGTGGTCAACGTAGGGAGTGTTTGTGGTCAACCTCTCTAGCTCTTGCTGGCAAGTGTTCTGTAGCAGGCAAAGGTACAACTATTAACTCTGGCTAAAGTTAATTCATTGCTTAGAAAAGCTGCTGATTTCTTATTAATAAGCTAATAAGTCACCAGACACCCAAACTGAAGGGGTGTCATAGCTCTAATTGTATTAGAGCATTACAGTATTGACTACTGTAACACTCTCTACATGGGGCTGCCCTTGAGGACCACTTGGAGGCTTCAGCTGGTACAGAATGCAGCCGCACAGGTTGTGTCAGGAGAATCCCGATATTCCCATGTAACACCTCTCTTGCGTGACTTGCATTGGTTGCCCGTTGCCCTCCGGGTGAGATTCAAGGTGCTGGTGCCCTACATGGCTTAGGCCCAGGATATTTGGCAAACCATCTGCAGCCAGCAACAACTTCCCATCGCCTGGTACGCGCCCATAGGGAGTGCCGTCGGCTAGACAATGTTGGCTGACGGCCCCCAGGGGTAGGGCCTTCTCTGTCGGCACGCCCACCCTCTGGAATCAGCTTCCCTTGGGGCTCCGGCTGGCCCCTGACCTTCGCACTTTCCGCCACGAACTGAAAACTTGGTTATTTAAGTCCCCTGGCCTGGACTGATAGGGGTTTTATATGGACTTTTAACTTTTATCTGGTTTAATTAGGTATTTTAATTCTGTATTTTGTGGTCATTGTGAATTTTATTGTTGTGAGCCGCCCTGAGTCCATTGGGAGATAGGGCGGCATATAAGTTAAATAAAATAAATAAAATAAAAATAATTAAAAACTAGGGAAATTTTCACTCGCCCTCCACTTTGATTTCACAGCAGATGATTCCTACAAGATGTAGTTGCTTGGTCAATTCTGGTTAATAATAGCTGATGAAATGGGAAAGTGAAAGTATATCTGCTAACAAAATATCTGCCGTAATTGGTATGGCTGGTCATCATATACAGGTAGTCCTTGACTTATGACTACAATTGGGATCAAAATTCCCATTGGTGAACAAAGCAGTTGTTAAGTCAGTCATGCCCAATTTTACTATCTTTTTGGCCATGGTTGTTAAGCAGATCACCGCAGTTGTTAAAGAGAATCATATGAATCACACAGGAATCTGGCTTTCCCCACCGACTTTGCTTCTCAGAAGTTGGCTGAGCAGGATGGATATAAATGATTCCCCGTTCTCTCAGCCTGATATCTGATGACTTTAGGCCAGCAGCCCCCAAATTTTTGGGAGCCAGGGACCAGTTCCATTTTTCTGTGGACTGGAGTGTGAAGTTTCCGAAAGATGCCCTAATTAATTCATGAGCCATGAGCCAAACTTCAAAAGAAATAGTCATTTATTAAAAGCACCATTCCGGCAATATTTGGATGCAGTCAGAACTAACCCCACGTAGATTTACGTTCCCCCATGACCCTGTCTCTCCCCTCCTCCCTGGCCATGTCATAAATCACATTCCCCAATTACCCACTTTGGCTGGCTGTGAAATCCAATACCCTTCTTCTGATTGCGGTCAGAAGCATGTATGGAATTTGCTCCAGTAGAAAAAAACCTCAAACAGCTCTCAGTTCTCCCTCCCCCCTGCTCATGGCAACTTGTAAGCTTTGCAAGTTGACACGGAGGGGGCGTAGGTTTCATGTACTGCCTGTATCCCGCATGTGCACGAATGGCGTTCGCTCGCCTGTGCAGCCCGGTTTTTGGTGCACTGGGGACTGATGCCAGTCTATGGCTTGGGAGTGGGGACCCCCTGCTTAAGGCTAGTGCACAATGCTCCCTCCTCTTTTGTCTCTGGATGTTGTCCTCAGTAGTGGTATTCACTTACCTTCGCTACCGGTTCGGAAATGTGAGGGCGCATGCGCTCGCTTCACTCTCACGTGCCACCTCTGTGCATGTACAGAGCATCCATGATGATGTCCAGGTGGGTGGGTGGAGCCTCCTGCTGCCGCCGCTACCGATCACCTGAACCAGGTATAACTGGTAGAATCCCACCACTCCAATACAAGTAGTCCTTGACTTACAATCACAATTACGCCCAAAATTTCTATGTGACACAGTTAAGTGAATTTTGTCCCATTTGACAACTTTTCTTACCGCTGTTGTTAAGTGAATCACTGCAATTATTTAAGTTAGCAACACAGTTGTAAAGTGAATTTGGCTTCCCCATTGACTTCGCTGATCAGAAGGTCGCAAAAGGTGATCACATGACCCTGAGACACTCCAACTGTCAGAAATAGGAACCAGATGCCGAGCATTTTAATTTTTATCATGTGACCATGGGAAGGTTGCAACAGTCATGAGTGTGAAAAACAGTTGTAAGTCACTTTTTTCAGTGCTGTTGTCATTTTGAGCAGTCACTAAATGAATGGTTATAAATTGGGGGTTGCTTGTACTGTTCTGCTCTCAAGAGCAGGAAAGTTGTTCATTTCAAACTGGACTATCTTCCTGTAGCCATTCATGGTAGCCTTGGGAAAAAGAAGCAGGAACGACAGAATCACTTCCTGTTCTGCTGCTTAATTTTCAAATCTTCCCTCAGCTTGTCAGCTGCTTTTCAGGTTTCTTCTAAAGACAGGCTGAGCAATCTTTCAGAATTGAGGAAAACAGTTGTTTGGCTTGTTTTGAACATAGGTGTAGCCAGAGACCTGTGCTCAGCTGTTTCTAAATGCAGATTTGATGCTCTTTTCAAACAGTTCTTAAACCCATGTCCGGGCTGTCATCAGCTTATGGCCAGGCTCCCTATGAAGGCACTCTGGCAAAACACTTGCAAAAAATCGGAGTGAATTTAATAAGTGGCTAAAATCAACTGTTTAGGCATCTGTCAAAACTCCTCCTCGCTAGAGGACTTTAAGGCAAGAGAGTGATGTCATAAACATTCCTGCTGGATTGTAATGCCTGATATTATCAGAGAAACAAAGTTGGAGATATCAACCAATCCATATTCTTAACATGCCCAATATTATACACCACAAGGTCAACACTACTTGCCGACATGGGATCCATGGAGTCCTTCTTAGGGTTGAATTAAAGTGCCAGCCAACCATCCTTGAGCCACTTGAAAACCATTCGGCCTCCCTACCCTACAGTGAAATGCATTACGAGGGCATGATTTTGAGAAGGAATTTTTAATTTAAATATTAATTTTGAGAAGGGAATGTTTTTGATTTAACATTAATTTTGGCATTGTTAGTTCCATGTTATCTGTGATTTAAGACATATCTGAGGGCCAGGTTCATAGAGACCTGCACGCATGGGTTGGCTGGGTTGATTATATAAACTTGGCTATTCTGGTTTAAATCAGGGGGTCAGAAAACAAATGGCTAGGATCCACTGTGGGTTTCTGTCTCTCTATTCTATCCAGTTGGCAGGATACATCACTATCCTACTGATTAGTCAGTGAAGCCCGTCAGTTGTTGTGCACAGCAAAACTTGTGGTGGTGTGAGAGGAAAAGTACTGTTTCAATAGTAAAGGACAATTTAAGGCAATCTCAGGTATATGTTGGGAAAGGCTGAGGAAACATTTTATGTACTGTTGATTTCTTGCTCCATTTTCCTTTCTGTGAAATGGGTGTTTTATGATGAGCCATGCCAATCATGGTGGCAATTTTATTAACAGATATCCTATTGAATTCCCTTTCCAATGGCAGCAGTTTTAGTACAGAGCTCATGGTACTCTCTCAAAATTTCAGGATTGTTTACTGGGATACTGGAGCAAAGATGCTGTAGCAGAGAGATTTTATGCTGGTATACTTTCTGCTGCTTCAAAGGCAACTTTGTGTGTATGTATGCGCCTTTGAGTCAACACTGACTCCTGGCGAATGCCTGGAGTAGTCCCTACAGTTTTGTTGACAAAGTTTTTTAGAAGCCTTACCTGTTTCCTAGGGCTGAGAGAGGGTGACTGGCCCAAGATCACCTAGCTGGCTTTGAGCCTAAGGCAGACTTAGAACTCACGTTTTCCCAGTTTCTAGCTCATTGCCTTAATCGCTACCCCACACTGGCTCTCCAAAGGAAGCTTTACAGCACTTTTAAGTCTATAATTCTCCTCCTTATTCAGAATCACCATCCAAATGTTCAGAGAAGAAAAAAAGAGAATTCTCTCTTGCTTTCTCTCCCTCTGATCTGTGGGACTTTGAATTGCCCCTAAACTTCTAGAAATGCCTTTGGTTCTCTGTAAAGTTGAGAAGTGCTAAGGGGGATAAAGATGGCGAAAGTCTGGCCCTTCCATTAAAAAAATAGGGTACAAGCAGTGGTAGGTTGCTACCAGTTCGCCCCGGTTCAGGAGAACTGGTAGCAGCGGCGGTGGGAGGCTCCGCCCACCTGCCCGGACGTCATCACAGACACTCTGCATGCACAGAAGGTTCTGCACATGTGCAGAAGCGCTGCATGTTTGCTCACAGTTCCAAACTGGTAGTGATGGTAAGTGAAAACCAGTACTGAGTAGAAGATTGTATATATTTAAATGAACTTATGGACACTTCCTATACCATCAGAGCACTCTGTTAATGACCCCCATATATGTGGGTATCAGCAGAGAAATTTGAAGGTGCAGGAAATTATTTTATTTACGATTTAGGTCCTGTAGTCATCTTTCTTTTATGCCTGGTTATAGGATGACTATTATTTACAAGAAGGAAATATCAAAGCCACCACCACCAAGTGAAAAAGGTTAACAATGGAGCTTTGAAAGAACATTTCCTTTATCTTTTCATGCTGAAAATGTTAGCCTGAAAACATAACAGGAACCTGGCAACAGTATCTCTTGTGGGGCAACTTGTCCTTTCTCGCTGGTGTGACAGACATATCAAACGTGCAAACAAAACTTTGTTTTGGCATTTTTACATTTAAAACTCGCTATGGGTACATACGGAAAGCATGCTTGTGCAAGATCCAGATTGTAAATTAAGTTATGGATACCAACCATTTCACCCAGAATCCTTTTCCTGGGCTTGTGTGCCCTTTCTGCCAACTTTGAGCACTCCACAATGACGGTAAAGTATACAATGCATGTGAATTTTTCTTTATTCCCATTGGGGAGATGATCTGCTGGGGCCCTGCCTTTGAAACTGGAACTGAAATCCAATCTGGGTTTGGGAATTCTGCAGCTCCTGTTGCGCCCCCCTCTAATAATGCTGCATTTACGCAGGTTCTGTGTGGCCCAAGGATGAGGGTTGGTGAAGGACCCTGCATGCCTAGAGTCCTTGCAGCTAGCACAGGCTCTGATCTGGGATTTGAACCCCACTGGGAGCTGCTGCAAACCACCCAATCTTTCCCTGCCCAACTAATTGCCAAAAGAGGGCAGGATGGATTTCTTCATCTGACATCCCTAGAATGCTTAATAAACGCAGATTGTCCGAGGAATTAATTCAGGCCGCCCTGCAGATATCAATCTTGGCGTCTACTGGCATGCAGGTGATATACTGCCTGGTTGCCATTTATTAGCACGGAGCTGGTGGATTTAGGAAATGACTAATTTTATATGGTCTGGAGCGCAGTGCATCTCCTCGGACAGTAAATCCCAGCTGAATTGGGCAGGGAGAGGAGAGAAAAACGGCCTTTTTCACAGGCTCTACTCTCCCTCCTCCCCAACAATAAGCATCAGTGTTCCCCCACCTCTGGAAGAGGAGCAGCCAGGTTTCAAAGAAGATATATAGAAAAACAAGTGCGCCTGGGTGTGGATTTCTGATTGTCTAATTTGTCTGTCCTTAGGGAAGAGGTCCTTTGGCCTTCTCAGATTTGGTCCCATTCAAATGGCCTGGACCACAATTCCTATAAGCTGGAAATAAATCAAATACTACAAAAAGCCCAAAGTCTCCTCCAGCTTCTTTCTGAAGAGAAAGCCTTATGAAAATAAGAACCACATTCAAAAGGTTACATACAATATTTATTTACACCAGGTGTGAAATCCAGCAGGTTCTGGAGAACTGGTAGCAGAAATTTTGAGTTTGGAGAACAGGCAAATACCACCTCTGGCTGGTCCCAGAGTGGGGAGGGAATGGGGATTTTGCAGTATCCTTCCTCTGGAGGGAGGTGAGAATGGAGATTTTGCAGTATCCTTCCCCTGCCACGCCCACCAAGCCACGCCCACCAAGCCACACCACGCCTATCAAGCCACTCCCACAGAACCGGTAGTAAAAAAAATGGATTTCACCACTGATTTACACCCCACGTTTTCTCTGAGAGCTCAAAGGGCCAAACCCTCATTCTGTTCCCACAGAGACCTATTCTATAGGGTGGACTGATGTGGGAGAAACTGGCCCCATATCACCCAAGGAGCTCCATAATTGAGTGGGGTCTTGAACCCAGGTCTCTCTTGGTCCAAATCTAACACTGGAAATGTCAGCCTTGGAGGCAAAGTCCACCATCCAGATCTAATATTTAAACTGAAAATTAAACTAAAACTAGCTGCTAAAGTGCATAATTTATATGCAGCATGACAGCAGAAAGAAAATGGATCAGAAGGCTCCATCATAGCAGAGACATTAAAGTATTGGAATATTAACATATTCAAATATGAAAAGTCCTGGGAGCATAAAAATGCCTTCAACTGGTAACTGGAAAGATGGCTATTTTTCAGTGCCAGGCAAATAGATTTGTATTTGCTTGGATCTGTGTGTCCCAGGAAGTCTTCCAATATCTCAGGGCTGCCACAAAGGACAGGGAGTCAACCTATTCTCAAAAGCACCTGAGGGTAAAACAAGAAGCAATGGATGGAAACTAATCAAGGAGAGAAGCAACCTAGAACTAAGGAGAAATTTCCTGACAGAACAATTAATCAGTGGAACAACTTGCATCCAGAAGTTGAGGGTGCTGCATCATTGGAGGTTTTTAAGAAGAGATTGGACAACCATTTGTCTGAAATGGTATAGTGTCTCCTGTTTGAGCAGGGAGTTGGACTGAAGGACCTCCATGGTCCCTTCCAACTCTGTTATTCTGTTTCTGTTTACTAAAACATCTATTCCAGAGCTGGGGACAAGAAGAGAATCATTTGTGGGATTGTGGGAGTGACATGGCGCTCCCATGTAACACCTTCCCTGCGCTAGCTGCACTGGCTTCCGGGTGCGATTCAAGGTGCTGGTTACCACCTTCAGAGTGCTCCATGGCTTAGGGCCAGGGTACCTATGAGACTGCCTTCTGCCACCGATAGCCTCCCACCGGCCAGTACGCTCCCACAGAGAGGGGCTCCTCGGGGTGCCATCGGCCAAACAATGTCAGATGGCGACCCCCGGGGGAGAGCCTTCTCTGTGGGGGCCCCCACCCTCTGGAATGAGCTGCCCCCGGAGATACGGAGGATCCCGGATTTACGCATCTTCCACCGTGCCCTTAAAACCCTTCTGTTCCAACAAGCTGGGCTGGCCTAATTTTAATTGTTTAATTTTAATATGGATTTTAAACATGGGTGTTTTTAATTGTGTGGGCCAAAACTATTTAATTTATTTTAAACTGTTTTTTTTTTAAATTTTGTATTTTCTGTATTTTATTTTGGCTGCTCACCGCCCTGAGTCCTTCGGGAGACACCATTCCTGAGAAGGTACCTAGAATACACCCTGAGGCCTCCCCAAGAGTTAGCATAGGTCCATACAGGAAGAAATATTTCTTTACTATTCCTTGTTTTTATCTTCAATTTCATTTTATTAAACGCTGTTCTACACCACTCTGGAATCTGTTGTAATAGCAGACCATATATAAAAGTAAGCATAGTAGAAAAACAGCAGAGTAGAAGCACTACAAATGTTAGGTAATGCTTTTCACACATAGACATCCCACCCCAAAACCCAAGGGACAGTAGTCCACAAAATACTAATCATAGGACAAGCATCCCAGATACCGGCACATACTTTTTCACCTTTCTTCTTTTCCAGCTTTTGACAGGGAAAAAAATAGTACATGGTGTTTAGATAAAGCAGGCAAGATGTTCAGGGACATAGGAAACAAGACAAGTGAATCACCTGTAGGGATTGGTGGCACTTTTTCTCCAAAGAATTTCCCTCTCTCTCCCTCTGTGTGTGTGTGTGTGTGTGTGTGTGTGTGCGTGTGCGCATTATACAGTAAATGCCCCTGTATTCAAAAAATCAAAACAAGGTAGATTTAAAATTCTATAGATACACGTTAGGAGTTGCTTTGCTATGGCTGTGCCCCATAGTCTAGCTCAGTGTTTCTGAACCTTACAGCAGCTTGAAGATGTGTGGACTTCAACTCCCAGAATTCCCCAGCCAGCACTAAACTACCACTGATATCATTCTTAATCCCAACAGTGCTGGCTGGAAATTTTCTTCAACAACATCCGGCAGACCAGACAGGTAATTCTCGATTTAAACCATCATTTATTTTATTTTATGTATACTGAGAGCGTATGCACCAAGACAAATTCCTTGTGTGTCCAATCACACTTGGCCAATAAAAATTCTATTCTATTCTA
>JANHZT010008084.1:242565-252576 GCA_032468215.1 Stegonotus admiraltiensis | reverse complement strand
TGCTTGGACACATAAAACACACCCCGTTTCCTTTCTGGGTTTCTATAGCCGTCCAAGGGCAATTTTCATCCAATTTAGGCCCCGGCGTGGAAGCGCTTGTTTGATTGCAAGCACGCCCTGGATTAAACGGCGGCGACCAGGCCCAGTCGCCCGAAGCCCATCTGTATTCATTTGCACAATTCGCTTTCCAAACCCACTCCAGCTGCCTCTGACATGCCAATTTGTCTCCTGGTCCCGTCACAACAGAATAATTGAGAGGAAAGAAGCACAGTTTAGCCCTCGCAATTGGAAAGTTCCGCCACTTCGCTTTCCCGCCCAACTTGCTGGGGAAAAGGGAGCCGCGAAACTCCGGAGGCCTCAGCCGCTCAGGAGGGTACCAGCTTGCAAGCAAAGCATTTTCAGGGCCGCCCAAGGTTGGGTGGGGAAGATCTTTCACCTTTCCTTAACATCTGTGTCCGCCTTAGAGTCAGTATTGACTAGTCCCTACAGTTTTCTTGGCAACATATTTAAAAATTGGTTTTGCCCTTGCTTCTTTTCTGGGGCTGAGAGAAAGTGACTGGGCCAAGGGATCCAGCTGGCTTTAAAAGTTAGACCTCCTAGTTTTTAACCTGGAGCTTTTAACCACTACAACTGGCTCTTCTTCTTTATTAAGAGAGAGGCCTGAAATACAATGGGTCTATGACAACTCACCATTGCCAACTGGCCATGGTCAACTTGCCACAGGACAAGAGTTATACTAATATCAAAGAAATAGTGGAATAGAATCCATTAAAGAAAGGATGCCAAAGGAGGGACAAAATGAAATGTGAATGACAAAAATTAAAATAATGTTTTAATTTTTTAAAATAATTAAATTGAACTGTTGAGTTGTCCCACAGCGAGTTGGCTGCAGTGAGTTGTCCCATCCCAAAATACAATTCCCAGCACCCCTTTCCATTGGCCATTCTAGGTAGGATTGCTGGAAAATGTAGCTTTCGGCTCTCTCAGGCAGATCCAGATGCTCCCCATCCTTTTAAAGTTGAGGGAGCAGGTGAGGAGTGCAGCCAAGCAGAACATTTAAAAACTGGAGAAATGCTCAATTGCTAAGGATTGAATGCACTCAGAGGGAGTATTTGCGTATCGGAGAGATGGGAAAAGAGTGGGAATGTATTATGCCTTACACCCAATTTTACTAGTGTACCTCCTCCCTTCCTCCCTAATCTTCAGGACTGTTCTAAAACTGTTTACGCAGATTAATATTTTTTTTAGTAAGCTGAAGGATAAATGCAAATACATGTAGACGCATACATACCACATTAAAATGTTAAAAAGATGGAGCTCTTGCCAGGAAACAGGAAAGGAAGGGGAGCTTGAGAGCTGAGCTGTACATGGATGCACACAAGAAGCAGTCAAATACTGTATATTATTATCTCTGCCTTCTTCACCTTAAAAAACAGCCATCTTTATCCTTTTAATCTGCTGGTCTTTATTTAGTTTAATATTTTATTACACATCTATTCCTTTGTACTTCAAGGAGATCAAGGCAGTTTCTATGGTGATTTCTCTGATCCACAGAACAGCCTTGTGAGGTAGCTTGAACTGCCAATGAGTGCTTGTCTTGAAACACTCCCTGTGAGGTTTTTTTGAATGAGAATGGATTTAACGTTGACCTATCTAAGTGGACATTGTGTGAATATCACGTACAAAGCATAGCTAGCTCAGCTGTTAAGATGCATTTGCTGAGTATGTTGGGGTACTCTTTACCAGCTATATTGGGGCACACATTCTACATCAAGGAACCATTTTCTTCTGGAGTCATCAGAATTGTGCAAAACACAGAAAACAGCAAGAAATAATAAGCAAAAAAGGCATACTGTGGGAAAAAGAGAAGGAGATAAACCCAACATTAGCTTACACCAACATTATTCACTTATACTCTTACTTTGCGAGCCATCCTACATTCGTAGAACACATTTTGCTTGTTCTTTGTACTTCTCACCTCTCCAAGGATCTCAAAACTAGCTAGCCACCACTTTTACAGTCTTCCCATTCCTCTTGAAACACTCTTCCTATACATTTGTTTTGCAATTTGATTCTTATTCTCTCTGAATGATTAAGCCACTTTAGTCACATCCACATTAATTCTTGTTTACATGTTTTCTTGTTTTCCGGACTTCCTAAAGGCACCATTCTTCCTGCATTGAACTTACCTTTATGTTTCTCCTGACATACACAAATCTCATTTTCATATAATGAAGTGAGCAGAAGCACACTTCATTAACTAACAGTTTGTTTCTTTCAACAAATATTCATGTCTTGCAACTGACTACATCTTCCCATTATATTCCTACCAATATTTGCACTTCATAAAATCTTTCCATTTTTTGAACATTCAAGGGACAAAAATTCATATACTTTCCCCCCTATAACTTGAATCATTCACTTTGCTTTCCATTGTCAATCATAATTAACACAGCACCTTATGTTTCTTGATGCATCATACAATTTAGCTAATATTCACTGGAAATCATTCTGGTTCTCAACTAATAACACAGCATATTTTCATAAAACCAACACATTTCAATTATAACCCAATAATTTCTTGCAGATTTATCCATAAATGCTTTGAACAACCAAGGGGCCATCCTTGTCTTGCTCTCTGCTCAGTGGTGACCTATTATCTAAGCTTTCCATTTATTCTGGCACATGCTTCCTTTCCATTACTCACTGCCCTTACTTCATTCAGCAACCAACCTTCAACTCCATATTTAATGCAAAAGAGTCCATAATTCATGTCTAATCATTTTATCATATGCTTTCTCTTAAATCAGTGGATGTCCAACACACTTTCTTTCTCATCTACATACAGTTCTGTTGCTGAAAAGCAAAAATCTTTCTACATACCCTGCTTGGTTTAAAGTCACACGGCACTTTCCACACTTTGTTCATTGCCATTTCTTGTACCATTTTGGCCAGAATAATGCTAAATCTTTTCTAAAATACATTTGTTGGCCTACTTTTTCTGTAGCTTTTAATTCACTTTTGACATATTTCCCTTGATATAGGAATACAATGTCAGGCACAGATATAGTCTTTAAAGCTGTTAGACAAGTTGCCTAGACACTGCATAAGGAAATCACATCCACATCTGAATATTTTTCAAGTAAAAAGACTTAAACTTGCAGCCTTATTTTGCAACATTCTCACATTGTCTTTTTTTTAATAAGTTTTTTTTCTTGAATACTTACAACGTATGTTGCAATTCTAAATTGAAATGGATTGAATACTTTATTTAGCCAAGTGTGATGAAACACACAAGGAATTTCTCTCTGGTGCAGAAGTTTTCAGTGTACATGCAAAACAACAGCATGATGATGATGATACCAATAAGAGGGGGAGTAAAGAAAATAATAAGGATAAACAGTAATATTACAACCATACTACATGGATGTAGACATTAGACAGCACATAGACATTAGACAGCACTGTGAAAATTAGGTGTTCAGCAGACTGATGGCACCAGGGAAAAAAACTGTCCCTGTGTTTAGTTGTTTTGGCCTGCAATGCCCTATAGCGCTGTCCCGAGGGGAGGAGTTGAAACAGTTTATGTCCAGGATGTGAGGGGTCTGCAGATATCTTCTCAACCCTCCTTCTGATCCATGCAATGTACAGATCTTCTGTGGAAGGCAGGCTGGTTGCAGTTGTTCTTTCTGCAGTCTTAACTATCCATTGGAACCTGTACCTGACAGACAGATAGAAGTACAAGTACAAATGTCAGACTCAATAATTCCTTTGTAAAACTGTATCAACAGTTCATGTGGTAGTCTGAGCTTCCTGAATTGAAGCAGGAAGAATATTCTCTATAGAATATTCTATCGAATGTTCTTCCTGCTTCAACGCAGGAAGTTCAGACTGCCCCAGGAGTTGTTGATACAGTTTTGCAGAGAAATTATTGAGTTAGAATTATTCTCTATAGAATGTTCTCCCTGTTCTTTTTAGATTGAAGCTACTATGGTTTCTATATAAATCCTTAAAACATTCCTCCCAGAATTCCTTCATTTCAGTTTCATGCCAAATCATGTTATAATGTTTATTTTTTTTATTCCAATTATTTTGCTGCTAATCTTTGTTTAGTCCACTTCACTTCCAAAACACTTGACTTCTATTAACATTGCATTTTCTCTCCCTCTTTTAATCTGAATCATCCCTTTTTCTTTGGCAGCATTCTATCCAATTATCTTTCCCTTCACATATGTACCTTATTTTGCAGGTATTATTTTCTTCTATGTGTTTTTTTTCCCAGCCATAGTAGGAAACATACTTACTCCACCAACTTTTCTGGCAGTCTGTAACATCATTCTTTTCATTTTGTTCCAAACAGCTTCCACATCCTCTTTCCTTGCATTCACTTTTATTCTGTTGTGATTAATCTATCTTCTAATACTTTTTCATAAAGACCTCATGTGTTCTATTAATTTTCCCCTCGGTTTTCTTTATTTGTTTCATTTTCAGGCATCTCCATTTTTCTCCAAGATTCACAACCAGAAACATGGTGTGACACACATTCAGAACCTCTCAACTCCCTTTTATCCCTCATTAATTCTCTCAGTCTTTCATCATGAACAATTAAATCAATCATGCTTTTAGACTTACATTAATTCCTTTGTCATAGACATGTTTAAACAAGATATCTGAAAGAAATCAACCTCTTTCTAAATGGATGCTTACTAAATCAGCCACTATTCTCATTCATTCTTGGGTCTCTAATTGGCCCACTCAGGTATGCTATACTCTCTTGACTTGTTGCAATCATCCATTCATGTCAGCTAACCAAATTCTTTTTTTCTTTGCATTGCATTCATTCAAAATATTGTGCATTTTGTCCCCAAGTTTCATCTCTGATCCCTCCATCATCACCATTCACTGAAGGATAACATGCAACTATCACCTGTCTATGGATTCTTAGTTTTATGTACACTCCAGTGACATAAATAACCTCTATTCATACCTTCTGAAATATATATTATCTCAATTCATAGTTTATAATTTAAATCTAGACCATTTCCCTTTCGGCATTCATCACCTCCACCCTACAAGATTGACCTCTTTCTCTTACATCTTTCCATTTTTCTCCTATGGACACCTAACATGTGTATTTGTCTCCCTTTTAATTTCATTCATTAATTCATACTCTTTATTAATGACGCCTCTTCCACACCATGTCACATCCATGTTTCACAGGCCCTATTGGTATTGATCAATTTGGCTTTAGTCAGCTGAAGCATTCACACAGTGCTTTTTGGTAAGACAGTGGAGGTACAGACTAGTTATGAGCTGTACTTTAATTGTGCATTAGCTGCCAATCGTGAGGCAATAGTGAGCAGTTATGGCATTTCAGGAGTAATATGCCACAAGCATAGCTAAAGGCCCATTTTGCTCCAAGTGGCCTCAGTCAGTGCTATGCAGGATAGGATTTCTAATCTGGAAACTATCTTGCAGACCAGCGTATTGTTGCTCCCATCTCCGACAGGAAACAGAATAAAGCTTAAATTGCATTGCCAAGCTCGACGAAAACATAGCTCATACTCCTTCCTTGATTCCTTGCCTTCTGCCTCTTAATAGTCTACATTATATTCACAATCAGCACATACAGCACATATTCTTTATGATAGCTCGAAAGCTGGGTGTCTTTGGGATAGAGATGCCCCAGCATACATTTATCTCCTTGGAACTTCCAGCTACAAAAACAAAAAAAATCAGCATAATTAGTTTTTTATTATTTGTACATATTTATTCTCAAAGAATTCTCCATAGCAACATCTCTTCATTTTACATTCCCATCATCGTGCTTGTAAGGAGACTGAAAGACAGAAAACTAAAGTTATCCACCGAGCTTTGTGATTAAGAATAGACTTGCATCTGGATTTCTCAGGTCCAAATTCCACCCCATAATTACCCCATTACCAGTGGTGGGTTGCCCCCGGTGCACACTGGTTGTATAGAACCGGTAGTAAAACCAGTGGGAGGCTCCGCCCACCACCTGCGATATCATCAAAATGCTTCTGCACGCGGCCCCATTGTGAACCGGTCGTAAAGGTAAGTAGAACCCACCCCTGCCCATCACCCATGTTTAAATATTGCAAATGCTGTAAGAAATGTCACGCCAGAATAGGGAGACCTTATACTGGAACGGCTTAACTAACACATGAACCAAACCTCTGCACCTTTTGTTGCTGTTCCTTTTCTTAAACATTTAACACTCAACGTGATTTTCCCTCTCCAGAAGAATACATATTTTCTGAAGTTACTATAGTTACTATGTATAAGTAAATGTTTGAAGTTAAGACTACTATTATGTATGCTCAAAAAGTAAAAAATAAGAGATGACAGATAGATGCATAATACTTTTTAATATGGGAATTGTTGTATTAGGGGTTAGAAATAAGAGACAAAAAGTAGAAATTGGGAAAACAATACTGTGTATACTGCTACAAAATATAATACATTATAATTACAATGTATATGTAAAGCTTAGAAGCTTAGAAGCTTACTTTATGTACTGTATTTTTCACACTATAAAACATACTTCCGCCCCAAAAAAAGTGGGTGGAAATGTCTGTGCGTCTTATAGAGCAAATATTGTGGTGATGGGGAGGGGGGTTGGTGCAATGGCGGTGTTTGCCACCGCCTGTTGCTGCTGCTGCTGTTCATCACTGCCAGGCAAAGCGGGCGCCTTCGCTGCATAGCAGCTGATTGGTGGTTGGACCAGCCTCCCAGAGTATCACCAATCAGCTGTTCTAGGCGGCAGGGATCGCTGCCATTTGCCGCTGTTGCTGCCAATTGCTGCCACCAAATGGCGGTGAACAGCAGCCACAGCAGTGGCAAATGGCAGCAACAGTGAACAGTGACAGCAGTGATAGGCGGCAATAGGCAGCGGCGATTCCCACCACCTAGAACAGCTGATTGGCAGTATTCCGGGAGGCTGATCCAACCACCAATCAGCTGCTCGGCAGCGAAGGCTCCAGTGTTGCTCGGAGCTCAATTTAGTTGACCGGTGGTAGATGCAATGGAGCAGAGCCCTGACAAGCCATGTGCTGGGGCTCCGATAACATTCTGAAGCTGACCAGGCTGTTTGCTGTTTGCTGCAAAGACACTAGCCAGCTAGGAGGCAGAGGCAGATTTTTTTTTCTTGTTTTCCTCCTCTAAAGCTAATGTGTGTCTTATGGTCTGGTGCATCTTATAGTGCAAAAAATATGGTATATCTAAATAACACTATTATTATTACCCTTATTTTGTATAGAATAAATTGACCCAGACAATATACTGTTCACTAAGTATGTTTAAGGAAAAAAACCATAAATAAATAAAATTACGTGCACAAAAAAAGAATACACGTTGTCCCAGATTCCTTTTTTACAAGCAAAAAGACCAAAAGTTTAAGAATGGGATGGCAACGGGACCACCAGTCCCAGCAAGGTTAGTCCTCTGTTTTATAAAATATGAATGGAATATCTCTTGTTAGGATTAGTAGATTAACTCCAGGAATTGGCATCAACCTTCAAGAGCCCAGATGTAGTAAAACTAGATATTGGATGACTCCGCTCCACCGAGTTGTTTTTTGTTACTGGGGCAAGCAAAATTCCAGGGTTGCTGCTTTCCAGGGAAACAATAACAACGACAAAAGAAGCAGAGGAAGCAGGATGGGCCTACATCTGCAATTCTCCCCTTATTGCCGTGGGGTTTTTAAAGTCAGGCAGAAATGTCAGCGGTAGACAGGATTAACAGCACAGAGGGTTCTCCTGTGGCTGCCCTCAGGTCAAGTGGCTTAGACAGAGAGAAGGCGGGAGCTTTCAAGAAGCCTGGCAGTGTCTTGATGCTTGCTCACAGGTATAATTCGATTTCTGGAAACAAGGGGGATCTCAGCTTATAATCATATAGTCAGCAAATGTGTAGTAGATCATCCCCATACCTTTTACGGGAAACAGCCTCCTGCCAGCTCAGAAAGGGTATGAGAAATAATAAATTAAGGTATGAAATAGGAAAATAAAAAAAATAATCTAGTTTACAATAATGCCGGTTATGATAGTTCTCCCTCTCTTTCTAGGCTTGGAAACCATTCTTACTTCCACAATGTCCATATCCTACTTTCTGCATTGTGTTTTAGCCTTTAACTAGCATTCAAATTGGACCTCATTCCAGTTCCTCGCTACAAAGAGCCATCCCGGTGAAAGAGAAAGTTGTACTTGAACTGCTGAGTTCTTGATTTAAATTCCTGCGGGGCTTTGTCCTATATACCCTATGACCCAGCAATCTGTAATCCCCAATTCCCAAAAGCAGCACTCGCACTAAGAACAAGATGCAGCTGGTCTGTCTTCTTCAACACGGTGAACTGTATTTAGCTGGTTACAACTTCTCTAGAATCTTCCTGAATTGTTTCAATCCTTGGACTTCCTCAGCAAGTGATGGATCTAGAATCTTGTCAGATTAAAAAAAACAAGAAAGACACGTGATTCTTCCAAGCAGATTTCTTTATTGCTCTTCACCGATAGGCAGAATCTTGCCAAACTAAAGCATGCTACCACCATGTAAAACATATGCTCTGAGAACAATTATGAAATCCTGTTTCTCTCACACAGGTTATCTGAACTGAGTTGTCTCTTTTTCTTCTGAAATGTACCCCTTCCTCCTAGAAATCAGGACCATCACAAATCCACTACAGGTAGTCCTCAACATACAATAGTTTGTTTAGTGACAGTTCAAAGTTACAATGGCACTGAAAAAAGTTACTGTTTTTCACCTTTACGACTGTTGCAACACCCCCATTGTCACATAATCAAAATTCAGCTGTTTGACAACTGACTCATATTTATGACTGTTGCGGTGTCCTGGGGTCATGTGATCCCTTTTGTGACCTTCTGACAAGCAAGGTCAATGGGGAAGCCAGATTCACTTAACAACCATGTTACTAATTTAACAACTGCAGTAATTCACTGAACAACTGTGGCAACAAAGATAGTAAAGCAGGGCAAAACTCACTTAACAAATGTCTCACTTAGCAACAGAAATTTTGGGCTCAATTGTGGTCGTATGTCAAGACTACCTGTACTTCAATGTTTCAGGTGAGACTTTTAGGGAAGGCTGGCCCTAATTACTTCCCTTGCTGCACAGACTCGAAATTGTGGTCACTGAAACTAAACAGTAAATAAACATACAAGGCCATTACTGTATATACAACACATACAAGATAAAGGCTGGAAGACTGGACATTTCCATTTTTTTTTCCTGCTTGACCTGTGGCTCCATAACGGTTCCACACCAACAGTTAAAGATGCTTTTCCCTTTCTTTCCTTGAAATCTCTTCTGACCTCCCTGCTTTTCTCTGTTCTACAGCAAGGGGAGCAAGTATTTTCTTTCAGCCCAAGGATAATGGGCACTCATTGCTCTAGATATAATTCCTAAGCAACTAGAAGGCTCCTCTAAAACCTTTGTTTGATCTCCTGTCAGCTTTTCTACTAAGGAGTGAGGTGAAGTGTCAATCTAGCCTCAAATCCAGATAACCTCCCAATTTCCCCTTTGTCTATCCCATTAGCTGCAAAGGGCAAAGCTATAAACAGACTAGCCACGAGACAGATACGTTGAAAATATTTGTTCTGACAACTAGGAAGATGTGAGAAATCCAGTCCGTCTAAGAGTTTCAAAAACATTCATATGAACTGGGCAGTCTCTTGCACCATCATGCTTTCCTCGCCTCCCACAATATAGAAACGAAGCATCAAAAATACACGCCGCAAATCGCAAGAAAGATATATGTTAGACTGGAAAAGATGGATTGATTATATTCAAAATAGATATGGAACAAAAATGTTATGAATAGCGTATGAATGATTGTTAGAATGTTAGAATTTAAAAGGATATATTATTATTATTTAACTATGTAATGAGGGAGTTAAAGGGTGAAAGGGTTGAAAAGTGTTTATAGATAGATAGCATATGTTAGTTTTATTAGGTTGTTAAATGTAATACCCTGTATTC
>JANHZT010008084.1:225726-240057 GCA_032468215.1 Stegonotus admiraltiensis | reverse complement strand
AAGGAAAGGAAAGGAAAGGAAAGGAAAGGAAAGGAAAGGAAAGGAAAGGAAAGGAAAGGAAAGGAAAGGAGAAATCCTAAATAAAAATGCTAGTTTTGACGCAGCTCCTTTCAGTCTTTTTTTAACTTATCCAACTTGGATTATTGTAGAACGGGTATAGGAGGAGAGGCACAGGAGGAATCCTAGAAATAAGTGTCCTGTAGCCAGACTCAGCACTTTCTTACTGCAGTGCCACTATTGACTGAGGGCAAGTGAAGGGCTGCAGAGCTGGAGAAATAAAGTAATCACTTTTGTTATGATGTGCTGCACATGCATAATCAGGACAGCATAATTCAGCAATGACTCAGAACAGACAATAGAAGTAGAATAGGGCTCAGCAGGGCGGGGGGTGGGGGATAGCACACGTCATGCTGGCCCATTTATCAAGGATTGTTCTGTAATTCTTCAACTCAGAAATGGGTAAAAGACCCAATGGTTTTAAAAGTTAAATACAGCACTTTGAATGGAATCTTGCCCCAAAACCTAAGGGCAACAGGTTACCGCGAAATATGCAAGAAGGACTTGGTTGGGGAAGAAGGGAGGGGAGAGATTGGATATGCAATCACAGTCCAAAACTCTCCTATGATTTAAGATATGACAGAGCAAGTGCTTCTAAAGGTCTACTTATTCCATGGATTGCAAAGAATTTTGGGAGCTGTAGTTCCAATACATCCTTAAAAGACCCACTTGAAAAAAACTGAGACTCCATTCTTTCTTCTCTCTCTGGGTCAGGGGTGGGCAACTATGGCCCCTTTAGAACCTGTGGACTTCAACTCCCAGAATTGCTGAATCAGCCATCCTGGCTCAGGAATTCTGGGAGTTGAGGTCCATAGCAGTGGGGGTTGCCCCCGGTTCGCACCAGTTCTATAGAACCTGTAGTAAAGCCGGCGGTAGGCTCTGCCCACTGACCCTGACATCATCAAAACGCTTCTGCACATGCGCAGAAGCTTCTGTGCTTGCGCCCGGCCCCATTGCGAGCTGGTAGTAAAGGTAAGTAGAACCCACCCCTGGTCCATAGGTCCTTTCTGATGAATGCAAAAATGAGGGTCCTCCTCCCCCCCCACCTTACTTTTAATTCTTACTGAAAAATTCCTTATTTTTTAGTTCATCTTTTCTAGTTTTAGATTCATACATACCTTCCCCGCCCCCATTTCTCATGTTCTGTGCCTCCCTTCCATTTTTTGTGGTGTTTCCAATTGTCAATTTTCACAATAGTGCGTTCTTTGGAAGTCAAGGACCTGTCGTTTTTGCTTATATAAACTTTGTAAAGGTTTGTGCACATTAATACTGCTGCATAAAACATTTATTTATTTGCTCATTAATAATTAACACATGTAAAATGTGTACTTTTTTATAATAAGAGCTGCTCCCACCATCCCTGTTAGAGGACTTCAGTGTAAATGTCGTCAACAATCCATTTGCAATTCTTGATCCAAGCCGTGATGTCTAAGACAATATCACTTCCACTGAGAAGGGTTTGTCTGCAGAAGACACTGTGCCTTTATTATAGCTGCTAAAGGTCAAAATGTCTAAAGTAATCTTTCATTTCATACAGAATTCTTCATCTGCGGAGTTAAAAAAAAATAAACAATAGCTCACAAGATAGTATCCTTATATTTCATAACTGAAAAACATTCCTATTATCTGGCTGAACATTTTAGTACTCTGTTCTGTGGGTACATAGTATGCAAGAGGCATCATAAATTAAATAGGTTAATCCATAACCTTGCCAATAAGAAGCAGGGAACTTTAGTTAGTTTTCATTTTCAAATAATCAATTTTATTGATAGATACAGCAATACGTAATTTAATTTGCTGGTTAATGAGAGACAAATAAGACACCTACTTTCCATTAGTAAACATCCCCTCCCCCAACAACAGGAGTCAAAAGCTCTAAATTCCACACTAATCACTAAATCCCTTCAGATAAACATGATTGACATTGTGCAAACCTCAAGGCAGAACTGAAATATTTTGACAAAAAGGCAAGCGGTAGTTTTCCTTCATTTTGATAGATTAGATTCCTGGCCTCAATATTTTTTTTTTAAAAAACCATCCATCTCTTGAGGGGTGAGGATGCAATCAGAAATCAGAATCTAGCAATTGCAAAGCAGGCTGGAGGCTTTATTAATAATATCCAAGAGGTTCCTTAGCCTATCTGTATTCTCACTCTCTTCTCCTAGCACAAGGGAGAGAGAGATGCAAAGCAAGGACTTGATCTCTCATCCCTGACTGACTTGCAGCAACAAAGAAGACAGGAGAAAGGAAAATAACTAGCCTTTCCCCACTCGGGGAGCTGGAAGAATCCTGTATTTCTCTTTATTTCTAGAAGAGGCTGGGCTCTGAGTGAAAGTGAAAAGGGAGGGGAGAAAATTCCATCAGTTCTCCGCTTAAGGAAAGAGAGTAGGATTTATGCACCGTATTTAGCTGTAGAGGAGTCGATAGTTCCCTTTGAACACATGTTGATCCCAGCTTTCCTCTGGGAATCATAATTATTTTGGAAGTTGCAACCCAAATTTAGCAGGAGGGAGCCAGATCAGGGAAGGGTGACATACATTAGCATTTAGGGAGTTCACAGAGCTACCACTGTTAATTGTCTAAAGGCTCTGTGTGCTGTGTGTTGCTCCTGGGTTTATCTCATAATACTAGTTATGCTGCCTAGACTCTGACAGCTAGGATATCAGTAATCCAAATCCTTACATTAGTTTGTTTTTAGTGTGAAATGTACATAGAGCAATGATACCACTGCTGGAGCAGTAGAATCCCCGGGTTTTTTTTTTACTCTGTTAAGGGTAGCAACCTTTTGCACCAAGGCGTCAAACTCACATCGTCACGGTGGCGTCACTTGAGTATCTCGATTTTTTTTCCCTTTGAAAACTGGATGTGGGCATGGCCAGTGCGTGATGCATCTGACCTGAGGGCTGCAAGTTTGACACCCCTGTTTTGGATTAATAAAGCACATTAGGAATTTTGAAAACCTGGCACTTTCACCAAAGGGCTGCCTCGGAAAACTATTTCCGAGCAGGCAATTTTATGAAGTGTCACTCTTTCGTTCCTCACTCATTTCTCTGCTAAGATGCTCTTTGTCTCTCCAGATTATGTTTGGGGGTTTTTTCTACGCAAAGTGAAAACAAACTGCAGCCACACCCTGCAGTTGTTATTTTCTAAGGTTACCTGTGAGATTAATGTGAGAAACTGAGACATTCCTGTAAACTCTTTGTAGCATGGTGACTTCCCCCCCACACCCTTTTTTCTTTCATTACAGGAAAATAAACAAAAAGTAAGTGAGGCGGAGAGCATGTTGGGTACCACGTCTGCAGATGCTATATGGCCAGCTTCAGAACGTTTTAGTTTCCAACCAAATTGATAGTCATTATTCAAAATAACGTTACAGGAGAGTTCATACAACTTATGTAATCATCACATGGAAAAGTATTATAAATAAGTAGGAGAATTAAAAAAAGAGTTTCCCATGGGAAAGTTCCAAGACTCTATCTCAGGGTTAATCAAGACATTTTGCTGCAAATTACATTTTTTACTCTCAAAGTCAAAACGAAGCCTAAGGCCGTGAAAATTACATGCCATTCTTGTTTTCCCCCCCTAACCCTACTAGTATCAGTGTTATAATGGTACAGTAGCCCTCTTAGAATTTTCTGCTGTTTTAATGGCAGACTTCAAAACACTGTTTGAGGAGACCACTGCAATGGATCTAATTAACAGGGGTGGGTGGGCGTGCTCATCCCTAGAGGGAGAGAGGCCTCCAAGGTTATAACAGTTATCACCCTCAGGACTTGTTGGAACTTGGAATGCTTCCTTTCCCATTTCCACATACAAAAGAATGAATCAACGTTAGGGAATTTGGTGAAAGTTTTGGTTCATGCAGTGCAAAGATGCAGCATTGTGACCTCCTCCCCAATGCTTTTAATCCCTTCAAGCCTCCTAGATCCTGAACTGTATTCACTTGGGTGTTCCTCCACCCATCTACAGCAGGGGTGGGTTCTACTTACCTTTACTGCCGGTTCGCAACAGGGCCACATGCTCTTCTGCGCATTCTGATGACGTTGGGGGCAGGGGGTGGAGCCTCCCTCCAGATTTACTACTGGTTCTATAGAACCAGTCTAAACAGGGGGCAACCCACCACTGATTTACAGGCAACTTCAGAGTGACATCCATCTAGAGGCAAATTCAGAGTAACACCCATCTACAGGCAACTTCAGAGTGACACCCATCTACAGGCAACTTCAGAGCACAACTCTCTAGAGCTGCCCTTTTTTGGGGGGGGGGGGATCTCTTTTTTCAAGAAATATAAGCCCAATCATTTTGCTTGTTATAGGTCATATTTCTGTCTCCAGAGGTTAGCCACTCGGATACTTTGAAAAGTTCAGAAGTTTTTCCTGGGTTTATCTGCCAATATTTGGTAACCTGGGTTGTTTAGAAATGATTCCTTTGGGGAGAAAAGTGTAAAAGATTACGTTATAATCCAGATTTGAGGCTTCCTTCTTCCAGCAGCCACTGTGCACAAGGGAACTGTCCAGCAGCAAATCTAACCAAACAACTAGCTGAGCTAAGGGCCATTCCTTCTTTGCCCTACATCAAGCTTAGGAAAAGGGATGCTTGGCTACGATGTTAAAGGTGATAACTATATACCACCTGCTTATTCAGAAAATACGATCTAAGTGTTCAGGACAAAATCCATAAAGTGCGAATTGGAAAAAGCTAAAGCTCAGGAAGAAAAATGTATTTTGCCAACAGCAGCTCCTATGTTTGAACTCCAGCTTCTCCATTTAAAATGATTTCGTTCTCCAAAATTCTCCAAGACACTGGAGAACTACTCCCAATCATAGCAGGGTTGACTTGACTACGGTAGCAAGACAAGAATCAGGGTTTGGCAAGGTGTGATCCTTCAAATGTATCTGGATTACAATTCTTATCTCCAATCATTGTAATGTAAACAGGCAGAAGTTCCCCATCTTTTAAGTAAATGGATCAATTACCTGATGTTCCCTTCGCAATCTTGTCCCACCATTAGTACAGGGAATTTGGAAGTCATTGTCCAAAACCTCTAGAAGACAACGGAATGGGAAAAACTAATCTGTTCTACTTCTGTTCTCTGACTGCAAACAAGTAAACAAAACCTGTTATTGTTATTATTTCCCATCTCCTTCAACAACCAAGAACAAAAAAATATAGTATTAAGATAGCTGGAGTCACGTACCATACTAAGCCATTGTTTTAACCATATTGTTTTAATTACAGTTTATTGGAGAAACCACACCTGAATTCACATGTAACACTAAGCTACAACCAAAAAAGCACATTATTAATTCGTTTGATACATGTACTCTGTTTTTGTCTTTAGCTATTCTTCCTCCTCGAAAGCATTCAAGATGAGAGTGTGGAATTCCCTACTAGATTGATTTAAAGAAGATCAGGAGGCACTCAATGTACCAGAGTTTGTCATTCCAACACATTTCTGCTCCCAAGATGAGCTACCTCTTCCCACTTGCAAAGAAACTTATTCCTACATTTTACCACTATTATTATACTGAGGGAAAGAAAAGAAAGTCAGTATCTGCAGAAATGGAGCCTCAGGCACCAGCACACTAGAGGCCAAACTAGTCCAGAAATTCACTTGACCCCTCATTTAGACAATGTCACAATGCAGCCTCAGACTCTCATAAAAGTCCAAGAAACTGGGTAGGAAGTTCATACCTTAGCTTAAGCATATGGGACATGGATCTATCCCTTGGTAAACTGAGAGATTTCATGCACTTGTGCAGGGACCACCCATGTTTCCGTTTCAGCGATTTAGCATTACATTTTTAAAAACCTCATTACAATTTAGATGTAATCTATTGTGTGGTGCATTGTAGAATATGCTCCTCATTAATCTTACCACCCTGTCCTGCAAGCAAACAGAAGTTAAAAACAAGTATTGTAACTAGTAAAACCCTATATTTGAGAGGTTTTTCCTCTCATGAATGTCTTGAAATTAGGGCCAATCCCTGGTTCTGACATGAAAATATTATATTCTGAAGATGCATGCCAGTTTTGGTTTTGGTATGTTGCTTCCAATCAAAATTTGTAATACAAGTAGTCCTCGTCTTATAACAATTCATTTAGTGACTCCTTAAAGTTACAACGTCGCTGAAAAAAATGACTTATGACTGTTTTCCACACAACCATTGTAGCATCCTCATTGTCATGTGATCAAAATTCAGATGCTTGGCAACTGACTCATATTTATGACGGTTGAACTGTCGAAGGGTCATTTGATGTCATTTTGTGACTTTCTGACAAGCAAACTCAATGGGGAGGCCAGATTCACTTAACAACCATGTTACTAATTTAACAACTGCAGTGATTCACTGAACAACTGTGGCAACAAAGATAGTAAAGCGGGGCAAAACTCACTTAACAAAAGTCTCACTTAGCAACAGAAATTTTGGGCTCAATTGTGGTCGTATGTCAAGACTACCTGTACTGCTAGAAAAACTTCAGTTGTCTCTTTCTCTCACTAAAACATTCCAGATGGTAATAAAAAATATTACAGCTTCAGAATGGATTCTTGAGCTCATATTTTCCCTTTTCCCTCTCCACTCTGCTTTCCTTGTCTATATAGACCTAGGCAAGGAAGACAGTTTTGTTGTCTGTATTGTAAACAAATCATTCTGGAAGTATTTTAAGCAGAATAAAAATGTCTTCAATAAATAAATATAAAGTGGTAAATACAGACAATATTCTTAATTAGAAAAAATATTTTGACAAGGTTTATCATAGCATCTGATAATTCCCTTCAGAATAATTTTGCGCCCGGATAACAATGCAAATAAAGCACAACCAGAGAAAGATCAATGATAAATAACATACATGCTAATAACTATAACTGTACTATGTTAACAGTAATTGCAACAATACAACCAAAAAAAGGAAATAAAAGAAAACTTCAACTAAGTTTCTACTTACATTAGCTTATTTACAAATTTTTCCATATTATATCCATAGTTTTATATATCTTTGTTGTACTGGCATTCATAAACGTTCCTCTCATTTCTACCTCTTGTATGTATCCATTCATAAAATTTATTCCATGTCCTGTAATATTTGGAGTCGTCTTTATCTTTAATTTTTAAAGTTAATCTGTCCATTTCTGCACAATCCCAAATTTTCCTAATTATGTCATCATCCGGTGGGGTGTGCACATTTTTCCAATATTTAGCATACTATTTAGCAGCTAATTCTAGCTGCCATCAATATACGTAACACTAAGTAGATAGTTGCTTTGTCATAACTTTCCAACAATATATCTAAGATGCAAGTTTCTGGTTTGAACTCAATGTGTTGCTTAGTTATCATTTCTAGCCATTTATGAATTTTCTCCCAGTAACTCCTTGCTTTCTTACATGTCCACCACATGTAGTAGTATGATCCTGGAGTCTGGTTGCATTTCCAACAATTAGCTGAGGAGTTCTTATACATTTTGGCTAATCTTGCTGGCAGCAAGTGCCACCTGTAAAACATTTTGTACAGGTTTTCTTTATATGCCACAGCCATTGTAAGTTTGTAGCTTCTCTCCCAAATTTTAAACCATTTTTCTAAGTCTATGTTGTATCCGAAATTCCTTGCCCAGGCAATCGTTTCTTTAACTATCTCTTCCTCCATTTTATAGTTCAGTAAATAATTATATATTTTTAAAATCAATTTTTCATCCATGCCCATTAAATTTTTGTCCAATGCTGTTTGTTCTTTGTTTACACCCCATAATTTAACATCTTTTTCGTGCCTTGCTTGGATCTGCAAATACAGCCACCAAGATAAGTCCAACCCCTGATTCTGCAATTGTTGTCTGGATTTAAGATCCCACCCTTTCATCTAAAATGTCCTTGTAACATACAATTTTCCCCCAGTTTATAAGATTTGGATATATTATTGCCTCCATTGGAGAGGCAATATACTTCTCTATAGTGTAGTAGTTTAATTTTTTCCCAAATGTTAAGTAACACGTTCCTCACATAATGCCTCTGGAAATATTTGTGTGCCATATTTCTGCCATACTGGAGAAAGGCATGCCAGCCTAATTGTAATTCGTGCCCTTCCAGTAATAAGTCTTCTGTTATTCAAGTTTACCCAATCTTTAAGCCAGGTGAGAGCTGCAGCCTGGTAATACAATTCCCAGTCTGGGAACCCAAAACCACCATTATTCCTAGAATCCTGTAATACTTTCAATGTTATTCTCAATTTTTTCCTGTTGCAGAGTCATTTTATTTCGTTCATCAAAAAATTTCTTTTCTAATTTTACTGATATGGTTTGAAATAGAAAGAGTAGGTTTGGTAGTACGTTCATTTTCACCACTGCAATTTTCCCTATCATCAATAACTACATTCTTCCACCTTTCCAAATCTATTTTAATTTGTTGTATCAGCTTTGTATAATTGTCCTCTTTGATTGTCCCACACCTAGCTGTTAAGAAAATACCAAGATATTAAACCCAGATTGTGGGGGGCAATAAGCTGACTTTGTATAAATATACAAAAGTATGAAGGCTATTGCTTAACACATTGTAAGCCGCCCTGAGTCTCTGGAGAAGGGCGGCATATAAATTTTAAAAAAAAATCCTTTTTTTGTTTGTTGGTGAGATTTTTAACTCATATCTTAGTTTTATCTTCATTTATTTTCATCCCTGCCACCTCTCCATATTCCTCAATTTTCTTTATCAATTTAGGGCCAGTTTCTATGGGTTCTTCTAATATAAATACTAAGTCATCAGCGAAAGCTTGGAGTTTGTACTTTTCATTTCTAATTTCCATTCCTTTTATCTCTGTATCTTGTCTTATGTTCCTCATCAATACCTCTAATGTTAAAATGAATAATAAGGGGAGAGGAGACAACCTTGCCTTGTTCCTTTTTGTATACTAAAGCTTTCTGCTGTGTCTCCATTAACCAATACTTTTGCGTTCTGTTGAGTGTAAATTGCTTTAATCGTATTCCTAAATTTTCCAGCAAATTCCATAATTTGTATGTATGTTATTTATCATTGATTTCTCTCTGGTTGTGCTTTATTTGCAGTGTTATCCTGACATGGCACTGTCTTTCAATAAAATAATTTTTTTAAAAAAAGAATAATTCTATGCCCATTTTTATATGGATTGTACAATCCTAGATTCTGGATTGATCTCTATTGTCTCTTAATAGCTTTCTTTAGCATATCAAGCCTTTCCTAATACGGATATGTTCTTGTATTGATTTGATTTGTCTGTTAGTATTAAATCTGGCTTGATAAAGACATACTTAAAAGTGTTAGGCTATTTATGTTACTTACATTTTTTCCACTATGCCTTCTCCAAATTTCATGATTATGGTCTGCAAACCACAACAGATTATTTCCAGGAAACACTGCCAAATTCCAGCACTAGCCATTAATCTCATTCCAATTTGTTGTGTTATCTCAAAAGAAAATACTTTCTTCTCCCTATTTCTTAACAAATATTGGATCCAGTAGACTTAATCCTCCTAAATCCATAATACAAAAATACATGTGCAGGATCCAAGATACTTGGAAATCTCCCTCACTGACTTCACTTTATTCTTTTTCTCCATCCTTTCTTATTTTGGTGCTCTCCAGCTATAGTGGAACAACCAAAATTCCCAGTTTTTGAAATTTTGGGAATTGCAGTCCCCAATTAGAGATAGGGAAAAGCTATTCTAAGAGTCGAGAACATTCAGTTTTCCAAGTCCAAGAGGAGAAGAATCATATCCCATCTCCAAATTTACAATCGGAAGTGCCTTGCCATTGGATTCAGCTGACCATACCATTTGCCTGTAAATGTCTATGGTGATTCTCAATCACCCAGATCATGGTCGTCCCAAAGGAGTTTTGTTGTCCAAGAAGCTTCTTCAGTTCAGTTACATTAAAACTGAAGAGCCCTCTCTCCACAGAGGGGGAAGGATACAACACCGCCTATCTCCTGTCTACAACACAGTCTTTCAGCAGTTCCAAGAAGGTGCCACACCCATTTGCACTCTGATTCAGGTGACTCTGAGGATACAGATAAATCCTCAAGTGGCCTCAACAACTCTCAAAGAGCTAGTGACCGACCTTCAGAGTGCTAATGACCAGATGACTGCAAAGAATATAAATCCATTCCCCAGATCCATTCTGTTCCCCAATCAGAACAGAAGAAGCTTCTTGGACACGAAGGAAAATGCTTTCAAGGAAAAAACAACAACAGGAAAGTCCAGTTGCCTTTTGGAAATGTGTAACCTTTGGGATTATGTGTATATAAAGGCAGAGCAGTGGCAAAACACTCCTATATTTCTGTTGTCCCTGTTAAAATGATAGGCGAGATCAGGGGTGTCAAACTCAATTTCATTGAGGGCCACATCAGGGTTGTGTTTGATCCCGGGGGTGGTGGGGGAGTGGCTGGGGGGGCATGGCCAGCTTGACATCACTCGTGTCAGGGGCGCCTGTGGTGGCCAAGTGTTAAGGCAGGATTTTTCTCAGACCCTTCCTCACATTATAATCTTCCTTCCTTCTTTCTCTTCTTTTTCCTTCCCTCTTCATTCTTGCCTCTCCCATCCCCTCTTTCCTTATTTTTTCTTCCTTGCTCGCTTCCTCTCTTTCCTTCTTTTTCTTTTGCTTTGTCTTTCCTCTTTCCCTTTCTCCTTTCCTGTCCCTTCTTGCATGCTCAAATGCAAAAGGGGAAACATTTCTCCTTTTGTTTTGTTTTTAGTTTGTTTTGATAGCCCTCTGCCAGCGAAAATGGAGCTTGTTTTCCCCCTGGGCACCATTTTTGCTGGCAGAGGCACCACAGGCTGGTCCTTTGCTGTTTCCAAGGCAGCCCTGTGGGCCAGATCTATACACCCTGTGGGCCAAATCCAGTCTGCGGGCCTTGAGTTTGACACTCCTAGGCTAGATAAACATCACTTGGAGCTTACAACTGTGGAGCATGTAACTGTGGGGCTGCTTAGTGCCGAAGGTCCTCCTACCACCTTTTAGTTAACTTTCCATGTTGAATTTTACTACCTTGTCTCTAGTTTAAATTTTTATATTCAGTTTTTAGGTTTTGAACATTTAATTTTACACCACCCAAAGTCCCTGTGTGAAATAGGTGGTTCCTAAATTTGACAAAAAATATAATAAAAACATTTTCATTTGGGGCTCAAGGTAGATAAGAAAGTTCTCATCTGAGCCTGCTTAAAACAAACAAAAATCTTACAAACGTTATATGAATTTGGGAGAGATAGATTATCACTTTCCAGAGAGCACTATTAACTGAAACAAATGTGCTAAATTGGATGAGGCAGGGAGGGGTATTTATTATTTTGCAGTAACAAAGTGCAATAAAACGCTGCGATGTGTTCTCACCTCCCAGTTGGAATGCTCAGGTTTGAAAGTTCCAACTAGCCAATTTGTTCTACAGTAAAGTATAAATTATACGTAAGCAGGACTGATTGCATATAAATATGTATACACATTCTAATGGGGAACGTTTGTCCTTGCCTTGCTTTGCTTTGCTTTGCTTTGCCTTGCCTTGCCTCGCCTCGCCTCACCCTGCCCTGCCCTGCCCTGCCCTGCCCTGCCCTGGATTTAACCTGAAGATACATCTTTAGGATGTAGAGACCTATTGCGGTTTCTCAATGTCCCCCACCCATCCATTTTGTTTAATTTTGTTGCATTTGTGACACAATGAATCCTCCACATTCATTATTACATGGAATTACTTGGCTTTCTTGGTCCCTATGCTGCTTTTCTAAAATAATGTGACGGGTCCCTGAACTTTGGAGTGTACAATACAGTTAGAGATGGATAAGCTGCAGATGAATAAACCAAGTGTGAGAAGAGAAAGATACCAGGATTAACTTCCCCAAGCTACTACTCTTCAGGATTTTAGCTTCCACAAACTTGGCTAAGGTTCATGGGGATTTTTCTAACACGTCTTGGGAATACTAGGCTGGAGAAAACTGTGTGAACAAAGGGAATAATAAATACCTTTGCCTAGTAAAAAAGTAAGAAACATAATTAGGGTTTGTGTGGACTTAGGAGACCTTGAAGTACTGGCATATTTGTCAGCCCAACAAGATAGACCAGACAAAGAAACTAATGCCAGACAGGTCAAACTTACTTTTGTTGAAAGAGCTGTAGTGACAAAGTATTGCAAGTTTGACTGTTTACCCCTCTCTTTATCCTTGTGTGAACTCGAGAGGGGCTTATCTGAGATGCTTTCTCAAGTTATTTTCTTATCCCAGGCTCAAGTGTCTCTTATCTGACCATTGCCTTGGTAGAATCTCTTCCTCCTGTCCTTCAAGGCCATTCCCTATTCTCCCTCCAATAATAAATTTCTGTCAACACAATACTGTCATATAAAGTTAAGGAACATGATCTCTAGCTGGAAGAAAAACATAGTTTGAAAGGAGACACCAATTTTATGTGGAACAAGTACAACTAATATACATTGAAGCTTTTTTCATTGGTGGAAAGTAATTGTTAATAAATATAATTTGTTTGGAAAAAGTAGCTCTCTAGGCATGTTAGTTTAACTACTGTTGTAGAGTCAGTTTTGTTTCTCTTATCTAGGAAGCATAAGATTGGATCTAAGACTGAGGCTAAATTCTGGTTTAATCCCAAAATATGCTATGCAATTTCAAGTCAATCTCTGTTCTTGGTCTAGTCAACCTGACAGGGTTGTCGTGAGAAAAGTGCAGTAAACTCTACATATATAATACAGGTGGGGTTTTTTTTTGTTTTTTTTAGAAAAGGCTGGATGAAGAGAGGTAATTCCCATGCCTTTGATGACCTTAGTTAAAATGATGACTCCGTGTTTTTAGTGAAAGCATTAAACATTCCCCGTCGAGCAAATAAAATTATGCTAATTTGCCATTTTGGGAGTACATTATGCAAATTGCCACATTTGCATACACATTATCGCTATTAATCATTTCTATGGCACTTTCAAGATGCTAATGTTTTACAGTGCTCTTCCTAGACATCTTTATGACAACCTGGGATAATGAATTAATATTCCCATTTTATAGATGAAGCAGTAAGGATAAGAGACAGCTATGACTCACAGCAATTCTTGGCCACATGAAGATGTGAACTCAGTTCCAGTTCCCTTAAGTCTAGTATTTTACTCTACATATTTATCTGTGTCACACAATTAATTTTGGAATTTTTACTCTGAGTGTTACTTTAAAAAGAAGTCTGAAAATGATTGTGACTCAGAAATAAATGGTGTTCCTTTAGTCATCACCTCCAGGTGTTCTGGATCTCCAACCCACAGAATTCCCACCTAACATGCAGAAAGACAAGTCTTAACCCACACGTAGGCCCAATGTTGGTGAAATCTTAAAAACTTCAAGAGAAGCACAGTGAGTAAAAGTGCAACAGATTTTTGAACAGATTTCTCTCTTTTCCTTTGGACACAGTAGAATATACATGTTGTCTTCAACTTACAACAGTTAATTTAGTGTCCATTCAAAGCTACAACAGCACTGAAAAAGTGACTTATGACCGTTTTTCCCAGTTACGACCTTTGAAGCATCCCTGTGATCATGTGATCAAATTCAGATGCTTGCCAACTGGGTCATACTTATGACCGTTACTGTGTCCCAAGGTTGCGTGATCACCATTTGCGACTTTCTGACAAGCAAAGTCAATGGGGAAACCCGGTTCACTTAACAGCCATGTTACTAACTTATCAACTGCAATGATTCACTTAATGACTGTGACAACAATGGTCGTAAAATGCGACAAAACTCACTTAACAACAGAAATTTTGAGCTCAATTGCAGTCTACCTGTAGCCCTACCTCAAGGTCTACCTGTGCTTTCTATTTTTGCATATCACACATCCAGAATGTCTTAGACATTTTTAAATATCCAAAACAGGTAGTCCTTGACTTACAACCACACTTGGGACCAGAATTCCTGTTGTTAAGCAAGGGTGTTGTTTAGTTGTTAAGTGAGTTGTGTCCAATTTTACAGCAATCCATGGTTGTCGAACAAATCACTGCAGTTGTTAAGTGAATCATGCAGCCATTAAGCAAATCTGGTTTTCCCCATCGACTTTGTTTGTCAGAAGACAGCTGGAAAGGTTTGTTTGTTTGTTTGTTTATTTGTTTGTTTGTTTGTTTGTTTATTATTTATTTATTTATTTATTCATCTATCTATCTATCTATCTATCTATCTATTTATCTATCTATCTATCTATTTATCTATTTATTTATTAGTTCGATTTATATGCCGCCCTTCTCCAGAGACTCAGGGCGGCTTACAATGCATTAAGCAATAGC
>JANHZT010008084.1:196058-208874 GCA_032468215.1 Stegonotus admiraltiensis | reverse complement strand
TTGGTGGGCGTGGCAGGGGAAGGATACTGCAAAATCTCCATTCCCTCCCCACTCCAAGGGAAGGATATTGCAAAATCTTCATTTCCACCCCACTTTGGGGCCAGCCAGAGGTGATACTTGAGTAGTTCTCCAAACTACTCAAAATTTCCGCTACCGGTTCTCCGAACTGCTCAAAATTTCTGCTATCAGTTCTCTAGAACCTATCAGAACCTGCTGGATTCTTACCCCTGCTTTTCAACCAGTGCAATTTATGACCTTCGCAGGTCATCAAAGCAAAGGAAAGCTGAAGCACGATTGTTTTGCTTAATGACTGCTTTGCTTAATGACTGAATTGCCAGTCCCAATTGTGGCTATTAAACAAAGGGTACCTTTATGTGCTCAGTATAAGGCAGCCTTTCCCAGGCTGGCAGTTTTCAGATGTATTGGATTCAACCTGACACATCCAAGAGCTACTTTGGGTGGGGTTGATGGAAGTCTCTGTTAAACCTGCTTGGAAGATCCCAGGTTTGGTGGGGGGAACATTTGCACCACCATCTTTGGGATTTGCTAGCCACACAGCTCTACTTCTTCATCAACATTCCCATAGAACAGGGGTCTCCAACCTTGGCAACTTTAAGACTTGTGGACTTCAATTCCCAGAATTCCTCAGCCAGCAAAGCTGAGTTGAAGTCCATAAGTCTTAAAGTTGCCAAGGTTGGAGACCCCTACCATAGACGACTCAGAAGAAGTTTCCAGTAGAGTTCTTCCTGCAGGAAGAAAATATATGTGTTACCACCAGGGAGACTGATTGATTGATTGATTGATTGATTGATTGAATTATGAAACTACTAGTCTGCTTCAGGGGACTCTAAGCAAGTTTATAAAAGCAACGACAGCATAACCCAAAGCAATAGTACCGTACATCGAGTAAAACCAAAACATTTATGTTATATTATTAGTCATTACATATCTGGTTCCAAGGACTTTCCAGAAGGGTCAGATCTTTGCAAGTTTCCAGGAGGCTATGAAAATGGAAGTCATCCCTACCTTGGGATGATGGCAGAGGGGGAAGCAGTTGAATTGTTCCAAAGGAGGAACCCTCCAGAGAGAACACCTGGTTTTTTTAATGCCACACCGGCATTTGTTATTACAGGTAGCCCTTGCCTTACAACCTTTCATTTAATGACCATTTGAAGTTACAACGCCACGGAAAAAAAGGGACTGGTGAGCATTTTTCACACTTACTACTGTTACTGTGGTCATGGATGCTTGGTCACTGGCATGTATTTATGACAATTGCTGTATGACATGGAGTCATGTGATCACCCTTTGCGACTTACTGACAAGAAAAGTCAGCGGGGAAGCCAGATCCACTTAACAACCATGTTATTAACGTAACAACGGTGGCAAGAAAGGTTGTAAAATGGGACAAATCTCACTTAGCAACTGTTTTGCTTATATTAATAGATAATTTGGGGTCAGTCATAAATCAAGAACTACCTGTGTTGGGGGGGATTAATTCCACTGGTAAATCAGTTTAATATCTCCAGCCACATTCTTTTTTAGTTAATGCTTGTTTATCAAACATATACATGTATATGTGCTTCAGATTCAGATCCAGTTTAAAAAACCTTCCTTCCTTCCTCCCTCCTTCTCTCCCTTCCTTTGAATGCTGTAGATTAGAGAGCAAAGTGACTCTTCTAGAAAAGGAACTGCAACATTTCCATTTAAAACTCATTCTGTTTACCTAATATCAAGCTTATAGCAACTGATAAAACCGGAACAAAAGGAAACAAGGTAGAACCACATCCAAACTCACTTATTCACCTCCCTTCCAAAGGACATCAACATATATTGATGATACAATAGAAGAAAGATGCCAATGAACTGAGGCAGTGTGTAATGTGTGTGTGTGTGTGTGTGTGTGTGTGTGTGTATATGTATGTATGTATGTGTGTGTGTGTGTGTGTGTATACACACACACACACACACACACACACACACACACAGCGCTGTCCGAAGACATTTGGTCATGTGGCCAGCATGATTAAACACCGAAGGCGCATGGAACAGCGCTCGGTGTATATATATATATACACGTACATACATACGTCTGTGTGTATATACATAGACATATCAGTGGTGGGTTGCTACTGGTTCGCCCTGGATTGCCCCATAGTGGCGGCGGTGGGAGGCTCCGCCCACCTGCCCGGATGCTTCTGCGCATGTGCAGAAGCGTTGCACACACAGGCACGTGAGCACAAGCAAACCAGTAGCAAACTAAATTGAAACCCACTACTGCCACACACTGCAAACGTTCACTGTCTGAGGCAGTCGCTAAACAAGGACTCCCTCTGAAGGAATAACTGAACTATTCTGCCTGTCTATATAATATAAATACTTTGGTTTTACTCGATGTACTATTGCTTTGGGTTAGGCTGTCTTTGATATGCTGTCGTGATTCAATAGAAGGAAGATGCCAATGAACTGAGAAAGGAAGTCTTTGTGTGTGTGTGTGTAAAATATATGTGTTACCATCAGGGAGATTGATTAATTGAATGATTATGAAACTACTAGACTGCTTCGGGGACTCTAAGCAGTTTATAAAAGCAACAACACTCTGTGTGTGTGTGTGTGTGTGTGTGTGTGTGGTATGTGTTTAGTACATATGCACATTTTTTTGATCATAAGACAAATATAATTCTGCACATTCCAATATAAGTGCATTCATGAATGCGTGTATACAAAAGTAAGTATTCCTCTAGAACTATATATATTAGTGTAGTAATGGATTTAGAAATAAATGCAAACAGAGTTCTTTCTAATCGGACATATCTAATGCTGGTCACATATACCTGCATGTTTCTGATGACTCCTGAACACACAGATCTCTTGCGGAAAAGTCTGTTTTGTTTTTTGTTTTTTTCTGTTCACTTTTTGAAACCTGCCTCCATGACATTAAGAAAAACCAAGCCTTGCATTGGTATGCCTGTGGATTCGAATCTGAAGGGACAGAGAAAGGACAAGGTAATGGCCATACCATGTTCTTAAGGCTTATAAAGAGAGAACGAGCAGTGGGTAATAAAACCATAACAGCACACTGACAGAAGGACTCTATATAGTGAAAGGAAAAGGATTGGCCTTTTTTGTAGTGCCTGCTTTTAATAAAATATTGCCTTACTCTAGTATCCTGATCCAAAATTAGTTTCATAACAGTCAATCAAACAATTCAACCTGTCTCTGAACATTTTTCAGCACATAGGTGTTTACTCTAATGTACATACAGGTACAGTTGCTCCTCTGCAACTTAAAATGTATTCATTGTGCCCATATCCTCAACCTTCCTGGATATTCATCTATCACACACTTCTATAAACCAAAGGCAAACTTCAGTAAACACAGACACGCAGGCATGCGCGCACACACACATCACTGTATATTATTTGCCTACCCAACAGATCCCATATTATTTCTTTCAAATGTGTACCCATATTTACGCGTGGATCTTTTTTCCCCCCATGCATGTTTATGAATGATCCCCATGTCAGCAGGAACAATCAGTCTGAATGGGGCATGTACTCATTCTCACGCATGTGTTCTGTTCGGTTTCCTCAGCCGTCTCAATGTGTAGCTGCTGCCTCTGAAGTTTTAAGCCTGCCTCCTCCCACCCCGCTTTGTATAGCATCTCAGCAAACTGAATCAGAGCGTTAAGGCACCTTTCTTTGTGCAGTGTGTGTGTGTGTGGGAGAGAGAGAGAGAGAGTTGGGTGTTTGGGGAGGGGGGAATAATTGATTAATTAATTAATGGGATGGCTTGCAGCCCCTCTAGGAGATTCCTGCTGGATCTGTCAGCTGTTAATCAATCTCCGTTGAGAGAGGCAAAGGAGGCACAAAGGTAGAGCACTTAATTGCAGGGGGGGAAATGATGCAACCCCAGCATATAAAACACATCCTTAAACATGACTCCGGATGCCAGCGGGGCTGGGGGTTGGCTGGGATGTAGACAGAGTGAGCTGAGTCCAGGAGAGATGGAGGCGAGGGGGCACTAACTACAGGAGCTCTTCCTCCCTCAGCGATGCAAATGGCCAAGCCAGGCAGGCAGAGAGGCTTTATCATCCCTCAAGAGTCCTTCTTCCTTCCAAGACGGGACAGGGATGCTTGTCCAACTGGATTGCGACCATCAGAGGACGGAGGCCTCCTGCTCCCCTCTGCCTGAGCATCTGCCCCAGGCTCAGGGAAAGCAAGCAGAAAACCCAGCTGCCATGGATGATGGCAGGAGACCCTTCCAGACTTCAGACAGACCTGTCTCCACAGCTGAGCCGCTAAGCCTCCTTTGCGAAGCACCAGAGGTCGCTCTGGTTGGCTTAAAGCTACTTTTTGCATCGTGGACAGCTCACTCTGATCTTCTCTTTTTGAGTTTGTGGAAAGAGTCTTCTTGCATGTGGTAGGGAGGGGTGCTGGATGACCTGTTTGTTAGGAAATCCTGCTCTCTCCCTCTGGCTCTCCGTTGATGGCCATATGATATGGCACAAGAAGCCTAGAGCTGCTCCGTGGCCACCAGCTGAGATCTCCACTGGAGAAGAGAAAGGAAGGCATAGACAGAACTTACATATTCGCGCTCTCTAACAAACAGGCACACACACTGGCACACACATTCTTTCTCTTTCCATCTCCACCCCCTAACACATCTGCTGCTGTTGCTGCTGCTGCTCTCCGGAAACTAAGAGCGAGACAAAGTGATTCTTGCGAAAGAGAGCAGTTCTCTAGTGGAGGAAAGGCAGACCAAGGAGCAGAGCTGCACAACTTGGGACGGAGTTTGCCTTGTAAGGAAACCAGTGCTTCATTGCCAAGGACAGGACATCGGAGGACAGCATCACTCCAGGGACCCTTCAGGGGACACCTCCATCCGCGTGGTTTTTGACTCCAGAGAAACTTCCATCATTACCTCCAAAAGCGAAGACGATTTTTTAACCCTGGCCGCCTCCAGGCTGAGCCGCAAAAAAAGGGTCATTGGGGCTGCCATCGGGGTGGCCATGGTGCTGGTACTCTTGGTGGCCATCCCTTTGCTGGTGCACAGCTCCAAAACTACCTCCCACTATGAGATGTTGGGCAGCTGTCGCATGGTCTGTGATCCGTACACTCCCCAGACCCACGGGGCAGCTTCAGCAGAGGCAAGCCAAGAACTGGCTCTCATCTCACCGCCGCCTTATGTGTCTGGAGGGAAAGGAGACCCAGGGAGAAAGGCCAAATCTGGAATCCGTGGGCCGCCAGGACCTCCGGGGCCACCTGGGCCCCGAGGTGCAGCTGGAGAGCCGGGGAGACCAGGTCCCCCGGGCCCACCAGGTCCGGGTCCTGGAGGTTACATCCCATCTTTCTACAGCCCTAAAATTGCCTTTTATGCAGGATTGCGGAAACCACATGAAGGGTATGAGATCCTTCGTTTTGATGATGTGGTGACTAATGTGGGAAACTACTATGAACCATCAAGTGGCAAGTTTACCTGCCCTCTCCCTGGAATCTACTTCTTCACCTACCATGTGCTCATGCGTGGTGGTGATGGTACCAGCATGTGGGCAGATCTGATGAAGAACGGGCAGGTAAAGCAATGCTCTCTCTATTATCCCCAAATGCTTTCCTTTCCACGGTCATCTTCTCCTGTTTTACCTTTCTCTCTTTTTCTGTATACAAATCTGTGTGAGTTCCTTTTCTGTTGCCTCTGCCTCTTCCCAATTAATTTCCTCTACTCCTAAGTCTCATTTTACTGATTGGTGTAGCCTATTATAACTACCTGTTCTTCATTCTACCTGTTCAAATTTAGGACCCCTCCCACTCCAACAATTAACCACAGTGACCATTACTAGCTCCTCCTCTTTTAAACCCTAACTCCACCTAAACTAACATTCACCTTTGCCTTATTTCTTAATTATAAACACCTTGTACCTGTTCTAAAAACTTAGTCTAAACCTGAATGTGCTTTAAGTGCAGAAACTTCACAACTAATTACTTGGAGCACAATCCATCTCACATCTCAGGATTGTGCTATGTATGTATGTATGTATGTATGTAGTATTGTGCTGTAGAAGTTTACAGCTCAAACAAATGATTTTATTATTCATAAGGATGCTCACAAAGAGTTAAAAGAAGGGATTAATTATCTAACTTTAGTTAAAATTGTAATTGCTCTGTGTATTCATTCTCATTCATTTTTACATTTGCAATGAGTGATCTAAAATAAAACAGTAACATCAGTATTAAAAGCTCTACAAGAATCACAAGACATGCTATACAGTGTTTAAAATAAGCTTGTCTTTATAAATGGTCATTAGTTCTCTTCTTATGAATTTTCAAAGGAAAAAGAAGAAGAATGTAGCTTAATAAATAAAATATATTTCTGGTATTTATCACTTAACATAAGTTCTCCCATTAAGAAAATTTCTAGATTTGCAATTCATTGTTGCTGTCAATTGACTAAAAATTCTTGAATTGGAAATTACCCTTGAATTCAACTTTTCTCTCCTTTTCTCCACCCTGAATGGCTCTTTTGTTTCTTTTTAAAGAAATACATACTTCAAAATAAAGCATAATGTAAGGCAATATACTATTGAGAGAAAAATTCTATTCTGTGATTCTCAGACCATTTGGATCAAAAGCAGCTGAAAAAGGATTCACAGTTTAACTGTGTTTGTTCTGTTTACACATCTCTAGATAGCTTGGAAAGGGGGTCTGTTTTGTTTTTTAAATATTGTTTATGTTAATCTACTGTGAAACTTCAGTTCACAGTGCCACAATTAAAGAAATACCTTCTGCTTCCTGATACAGTAGGAAATCTGAAATCAAAACTTTGCATAACGATGCAACCAGCTGTTAAGGCAACACACTGATGGGCATTCTCCCAAATAGGTATCTCTCATTAATGGATAGAGTGTACAACTGAAAGGAGAGGAAACGGATATTTCTTTTTCAAAAAAAAAATTAATGAATGGATTTTAGAAAGCAATTAGTAAAACAATCAAATCGGTAAGATAATTGTTTTCTTCCAGTTGCAGAAGAATTAAGTTTATTTATTTTAATAAAATGGTTATTAGATATGCCCTGCACACAAGAATAAGGTATTTCTTAAAACGGTTGTGCCTATATTCACCAAATGTATGTTTTATAAATTATACATATATAATGTACTTGTAGCATGCATATGAATTAATCATTTATACAAATTGCCTCCATTCATCTTCATGTTTTTAAAAAATGAACATTAAGAAGTCTTCACCTACATGAAAAAGCTATTCACTTTAGCACAGTGTCTAATATGTATTCTTCAATATCCTATTGTTTTATTATTGAAGAGAAACTATCAGTCAGTATTATACTAAATACATCAAAACATATAAAATGTAAATGCTAAGAATTATCATACATATATATTGTATATGGTGTAGGCAAATAGTTAAGAAATAGTGATGCTGAATTGCAGAGAAAAATAAAATAATTTGTGTGTATTGAACTATGTTGTACAATCTAGATTTACCTCAGGTTTTGGTAGCAACCCATACAGGTATGTAAAGATTAGTAAGTTTATATAATTATTATTTGCATATTTTCCAGGTCAATGGCACATACATTTATATGTACACCTAGTTGCACAAAAATTCAGTATTAATATATTTCAACAACAAAAATTGCTAATAATTTCATTCCCAACTTGAGATAATGGTGATAGGGATAAAATCTGACAATTATCAGAATAAATTGTTGAGATTGAACCTAAAATATTACTACACCATTGGGTTATGAATCTAAAAAGAAAAGTAGGGGCTGGAATATTTTTAGCCAAGTGAATGCCAAATGCAGAGCAATATTACTTCAATATCTCCTTGCATGTTATATTACTTTGTTTCTCTCTAGCCAAGCAATTTTTCCATCCATCAAAATCCATTGCTCCTTTTTGTCCTTCTTTTAACCAGCTTTCAATAAACTAGTTTATATGACCTCTCCCTCCTCTCTGTATTTATTAACTGCCTGCCTGAAGCTTCAGGTGGATAGAAACTTTACAAGCAACTTGGGCTTTTAAAAAGTTATTTATTTTTCAAGATAATTCTTTTTTTATTGAATGGCTTTTCATAAGTCCCTAAACTTCATACCATAAGATTAAGAGAGATAACTATGAGTGAAATGTTTGTTTTTTTTAATCTACCTAGGGCACCAAATTATTACATTGATTAGGTTAAATTAGAGAGTCTCATTTCCAACTCTTTCCATTTATTAAATAGAAAGAAGACATCGATCTGAAATTTAAAAATTCATTCCTTTATCCCTCAGCAAGCCACCTGAACTAATGAAAGCAACATCTCAAGAGAAGGAATCTGTCATCTCCCTTCACCAAATCAATAAACATATTTACATGTGCTAACAGGGAGTTTCAGCAAAAGGGTTTGGGAGACATACCATGTAAAAATAATTTCTTGTTTTGTGAAAAGGCACAAACAACAAAAATCTTTTAACAGCCGGATAGAATTCTTCTGTTCAATTGGTATCTGTTTCTATTGTCCTGCGTCCTTCCCCCACCCCCACTTTTTTTTTCCTTTCCTTGTAAAATAAATAAATAAATTAGATTGGAAAGTGAACAAGCAGCTAACATCAATGGTGTTGGGGGGGGGGTGTTAGTTTGTGCCCTCTGAATTAAATGAGGATTAAGAGCAGCAAAAAAAACCCCTCAGGTGCTACAGGTGGAGTCACTTCCGTCTTGACCGTGGACATGTGACACATCCATCCTTACTGCAACATCCCAACCCACAATGTGTGAAGTAAAGACCCAGGGACATGGCGTGTAGCAAGCAAAAGGGGAAACTCAGTGGAACTAAGACAACAATTTGGGCCTGGCTTTGGAGGACACTCCCAAAATACAAGTCTTAGCCATTCTTCTGGATAGTCACATAAATTAAAACAGGTTGTGTCTGGTTCCTCACTTTGGCCCCCAAAATGAGTGCCAGCTCAGGCGTGTTTGAATGCTATAGCGTACCAATCCGCCACTTACTTTCCTTGCCGCATAAATAAATCGGGGACAGTCCAAACATGCCCTTGGCTCTATTCTTTAATTCCAGGTCAATTTAAAAAAAAATAGAGAACACAAACGATTTCATACTTACGTCCAATGTTATTGTTATCATCACAGTTATCTCTTATTCGTCCAAAAAAAAAAGTCAATTAATTATCAGCAATATTTAGACATCAAAAAGGCTGCCAGACCTAAGCTGGGAGCCTCTCCCTCCCAGGTAGTAAAATGGCACTTGGCTCTATTGATCAGAATTTATGTCAGGCTGGATCACTCGCTGCCTTGCCCTCTTCCCCAAGTGATTGATGCTTCGTGAGGTTTTCTGTTCTTTTTCCGCTTTTTCCTCCCAGCCCCCAATCCTAACTTGAAATAAAAATTTCTCCCCCCCATCCTTTCTCCAACAGCAGCACAGATCACAACAGACAATTGAAAGCAGCAACAAGAGGGTTAATTTTCCCCCTCCCTCAGAGAGATGTTTAAATTTCAACACCTTCACAATTTGTGCCTGGTGGAGAGGAACAATTGCCTGCTTATTAAATAATAAATAGCAGGAAGGATAAAAACTGACAGGACACCTGGTAATATTGGTTCAGTCAATTCGCCTCCTGAGACCTGTTTGCAGTCAATTTGTCAGGAAGGGGCATTTTAGAAAAAAATAAAAGTTTTAAGATCAAAATACCTCCTGTCAATTGAGATTGGGGAGGGAGCAGTAGCCATGTTCTTGCTTTCCTTCCCTTTAGCACACAACTCCTGTTCTCTTTACTGTATGTCCTATACCTTTTTTGTAATCAAAGGATCAAAATAGAAATCTATGTGTAGCCTATAAATCCAACAATAACCCTATACACAAATAAGGAGGAGGTTTAAAAGCTTACCCACACATAGACAGCAGGATCCTACAACAAACAAACAAAATCTTTAGCACTTAATCTTTGTAAGTCTCCGAGTTTAATAGCACTCTATCCCATTCTTAATGCACAATTAATCAAAGCATAAATAGAAGGGATTTCTTAGGACAGAGCACCAGAGGTTGGGGGAATATAACAATTTCCCCAAATTGTGATTTTAAACCTAGACATCTCTACCAATCCCCAGTTTAAATTGCTAAATCTTAAACTCTGGAATTAGAAGGGCAAATTAAATTCAGAAGGCATTTCTCAATTCTCAAAAGCAGAGATGTCTTGAAAGGGTCATAAGCTCAATGGTGAGATGGACACGTATGCCTTACTTGACATCTCTGGCAACATCTGAAAAGCCACCTAAGACAGAAAGGATCCAAGCCTAACAAGGATTTGATTCAGCATGAGACTTCAGAAGTTACCGAAAATCAGAATTAGAACAACTTATTCCTGCCCTCCATACATCTCGCCAGGCCCATTTTAATTTTTCTTCATCTTTAACAGCTTTCTCTGCTGTTAATAAGTCAAGATTGTAAAGCAGATGCACAGGGAGAAGATCAACAGGATAAGTGGAAGCAGTTGGGGGAGCTGATTCAAAATTCCAAGTCCTTTGGTAGGAGTCCAAACCCACAAAACAGCCCCCACCCAACCCCAAATCTCTGTTCAGCTATTCCGTCTTGGCACGGTTCAGCTTGCTGGCAGACAGACAGCGTACCTCTCTCAGAGTGAGAACCTGGAGCATTCCCAAGTAGATCAGACTGTCTTGTGCCCTCTTTGGCCAATCTCTTTCAATATTCATCATTTGTCAGTCTCAAATCTCACAAGGAAGTCAACATATTCTTGGCTCCTGTCCCTGGGCTTTGAAGAGGTTGAGTTGAGTTGAGTTGAGTTGAGTTTTCTTCTCAGCCTCAAGTATTATTCAAAATTTGCTTCTATAATGGCTCAACTATGAGACTTCACTATTAATAGGACAGCCCCAGGTATGGCTTCAATCCAGCTCCTCACTGGAGTGTTGTGGTTCAGATCTGCCTGGAAATTATCACCTCCAGCCGACAAAGGCTTCTTCCTAATTAAGGATACATGGAAAGGCCAAGTCTGAACCTTTTGCAAGTGACTAGATAAACTTTTTCCTTGGGTTTACCTCAAAGGACAAACTAGACAGCCAGTGAAGTATCATGGTTAACAAATTGGTCTGGCATAAGAGAGACCAATTGGTCCATGCTCAGCTGGCACACTGGGTGACACTGGGACAGTTAGTCTCTCTAGGCCAAGCTACCTCATAGGGTTGTTTTTATTGGGGAAGATTTGGAGGAGGGGACTATGTATAAAAAGTGAGATACAGATCTAACCAGCAAATAAATAATGGTGCATCATCCTAGCTCAACTTAATATTTCTCCCCACCCCAATTTTATTGCCAGTGCAGGAGTTCCCTGCACTCACAAACCAGATTTTATCGATCAGGATTCAGGGAACTATTCATTTCCAGAGAAGCAGCATGCCTCCATGTGACTGGCAGGGTCTGAAGACCATCTGGGATTCACACAGACACCTACATTCAGTTTCACTGAACAAGTATCTAAACTAACTGACATCTGTAGCAGGGGGAAGAGGAAGATTACACAGGCTGGGAAGAATTAGACTTTTGTGGTGGGTCCCTGGTCAGGATCCTGGAAGCCATTGACTTCCAGGCAGGCAAAGTTGTGTCCACTGTTTGAATAAACAAGAATCAGCTGCCATTCAAGCATCATTTTATAGGAAGGATTTCTTATACTTGGAAAAACAAAGCTACAAAGAAAATTGCACAAGGGAGCAGAAGAGGTAGCCTTAAAAACATTATGTGTCCAGTTGGAAATGGGAAATATTCATGGCCTCCACCTTCTTAAGAGAGAGAAAGAAAGAGAGTTTCTGTACTTTTCAGTTCTAGGGACACTAGTTCAATGGGAGAAGCAACTCACCACTGAAATGTTTTGGCACATCTCTGTCAGGAAAAGTACCATTGCTTTTGATTCCTGTTGTGCAAATATTAAAGCACAGAAGCACTGCCAGAAAAATAGAAAAGTTGCAGGTACGGGGAAGCTGACAGTCCCATTGTTATCTATTGTCACCATATTCAATCCAAAACTCAGGATGGTATACACTACAGCATAGGGAGTATCAACCACATTTCTCCCCATAATTCCCATGCAAAATATATAATGAGATCTATTATCCAGTGACTTTTATTGCTGTGCTGAGATTTGAAACTTGCTCTATTTACGATCCAGATCCAGCACTCAGTCTGTTACAAAACATCATCTTCCTCCAAGCATTGCAAGGATAAACTTTGCAATTTATTATCACAACTGTAATCTCTTATTAGGAGTGTCCATCTGTGAAATGCAGAGGACATAGACTTAGGTTTCAGCATGAAAAATTAAGCTAGCACGATTACCTTCTGAAATTCACTTGCTAAGAGTCTGAATAGGAGAACTGTTTAAACAGCTGGTCGTGGAAAAATTTTCTAGAAATAAAGTAATGGAAGTTGAGGGGAGGATAAAGAAATTCATAAACCATGACTTGTACAGGAATGCAACACAACAAATTATTGTTTGCATTATGCCAAAATTAATATTGAATGGCACCTGTTATTGAATAATATATAAAGTTTGAATTCTATGAATCTTTGTTTTGGAGTATCTAGTACTTCTGGTCATTGTTGATAGTATATACCAGTGATGGCTAACCTTTTACTCCTGGGTGTCAAAAGGGTGTGCGACAACATGTGCGCGTGCCAGCACCCATAAAGCAATGCACGTGCCCCTGCGCATGCGTGCACGACCCCCCGCGGATGCACATGCAACCCCCATGCAACCCCCACCCCACCCCACCCCCCATGCATGCGCATGAGGG
>JANHZT010008084.1:162201-172442 GCA_032468215.1 Stegonotus admiraltiensis | reverse complement strand
GGTGCTTTGGAGAATAGCTTGACTCCCTCTTCTTTGTGGCAACCCCTTAGATATTGGAACACTGCTATCATGTCATCTCTAGTCCTTCTTTTCATTAAACTAGACATACCCAATTCCAGCAGCCATTCTTCGTATGTTTTAGCCTCCAGTTGCCTAATCATCTTTGTTGCTCTTCTCTGCATTCTTTCTAGAGTCTCAGATCTTTTTTCCATTGTGGCGACTAAAACTGGATGCAGTATTCCATGTGTGGTCTTCCCAAGGCATTATAAAGTGGTATCAGCACTTCGTGTGACCTTGATTAATGCAGCCTAGAACTGCATTGGCTTTTTGGTAGCTGCAGCACACTGTGTGTGCTGTCCACTAGGACTCCAAGATCTCTCTCACAGTTACTACTATTGAGCCATGTACCACCTATGTACTATACCTGTGCATTTGGGTTTTTTCTTGCCCAAACAAGATATAACAATCAAGACATCATAAAATGTTATGTGAAAAGAGGAAGAAAGTGGCCAGGTGTAAACCAGCCTCAGGTATTCAACATCTTTACCAAATATGCCTTCCAGACAATCAAAATAAATGCCAGAAAGCTATTTTCACCTAGCAACAGGAGAAAGATTATTTTTTATCAGTACCAAAGGAATTATCCAAACAGCCAGACAAGCTAATGCTCATAAATCAATGGAATTTATTTTTAAATGTGCAGGCTGAGGTATCTATTCACATTAGAATAGTCCATGTGTAAATCAGTTAATAGGCAGATGTTCCAAACATGAAGCTGTCTGGAATGAAAAAGCTAGTTTGGTCCAGTGGTTAAAGCACCAGGTTGAAAACTGGGAACTATTGAGTTTTTCCCACCTTAGCTATGAAAGCCAGCTGGGTAACCTTGGACCAGTCTTTCTCTCTCAGCCCAACTCACCTCATAGGGTTGTTGCTGTTGGGGAAATAGGAGAAAAAAGGACTATTAGATATATTCACTGCCTTGAGTTGTTTATAAAAATAATAAAGGTGGAATATGAATAAAAATAATAAAAAGGTGCCTTAGCACACAAAGGAAGCTCTAGAAATTATATTGTATCTCCTAAAAGTTTGATTGGATGAGAAACAGCGCCTTGAGTTAATGCCCAGTTAGGATGTATAGGAGCTATTCAGGCCTCAGGTGTCCTCTGTGAGCTGCAGCTGCCGTCCCTTGTCAATCTACAATTATCAAGTGCTCCTCAAAGATTAATCACTGTTTGGTATGCTCTGTCTGAGCCACATTTGTTACTTGGCTCTGTGATCACATTGCACATGTACAGAATTTGATACTTGAACTTAATCTTCCTGAGCATGCCAGTGTTAATGCCTTGTTTGTTCCCTGAAGTACCTTAGCCCATAATGCCAGGAAAATACATTGCAAGAGCATGGGCACAGGTTTTCACGACATTTCAGAAGGCAGAAAAGTGGTTGACTGCACAGTGAATGACATTTCTTCTTGGGTCTCTGGATGCTCTCTTTGAAGTGACAAGAAATATAGCAAATTTACTCTCTTTCCATAATTAACTCAGTTTTCAGGATTCAGAGTACAGGTAGTCCTCAACTTACAAGCACAACTGAACCCAAATTTTTCATTGTTAAGAGAGGTGGTTGTTAAAGTGAGTTGTGCCCCCTTTTTTTGGCACAGTTGCTAAGTGAATCACTGCAATTGTTAAGTGAATCACATGGCTGTTAAGTGAATCTGGGTTCCCTCATTGACTTTGCTTCTCGTAAGATAGCTGGGAAGGTTACAAATGGTGATCACATGTACCCGGGACAGTGCAACGGTTGTAAATACATCCAATTTGCCAAGCGCCTGAATTTTGATCATGTGACTATGGGGATGCGGGCGTGGCAATAGTTGTAAACAGTGGTGAAATTAAAAAATTTCCCCTACCGGTTCTGTGGGTGTGGCTTGCTGGGGGGAGGTCATGTGACTTGGTAGGCATGGCCAACTACACATCACTCACATTGAGGGGCTCTTCACCGGCCCCTCCCCTCCCAGCCACTCCTTGTCACGAATTGCAGGAAAATGGGGAGGGGAATATTCCTGCCTACCATCCTTCCCTCAGTCTGTGCTGAGAGTGAGGAATGGATGACAGGCAGGAAAATCCCCTTCCCCATTTTCCTGCCTTTCATGAAAATGACTCCATTCCAGCTGCTCCCCCGTCCCCCTCCCTCCTGGGGTCTACCTTAAAGGGACAGGCTGCAGCAGCTCAGTTCTGAATGGAGGGAGAAAAGTTAGCATTCTCTGTGCTGCATTTAACATTGAATTCTGTGGAATATCGAGCAGCCAGAAGAGTTGAATGGCAACCGGCCGGGCGTGGGTGGGTGGGGCCAATGAGGGGTGATTACTACCGGTTCGGCAAACTGATGCCAATAATCCCTAGCGGTTTGCCCGAACTGGTCCGAACCGGTAGGATTTCACCCCTGATTGTAAGTGTGAAAACTGGTCACAAGTCACTTTTTTCAGTGCTGTTGTAACTTTGAATGGTCACTAAATGAATGGTCATAAGTTGCAGCTGTACCCAGATAGTCCTTGAGTTTACAGCTTCCTGAATTTGCAGCTCCTAGAGAGAACAGAATCACATGTTTTTCTTTAGAGTTGATGTTGATGTTCTCCAGATAGGATGGGAGTTTCAGCTGCCAGAAGTGTCAAAAATATTGGCTGTGCCGCTAGGGAATTCTGGGAATTGTAATTCCAACTTGTTTGGAAGGGTGTCCATATGGGATACTGTAGACTACTTGTTTGGGGTGGAGAGCCATCCTTTTTTTTTTTTTACCCTCAAGTAAAGCTGCACCCAAAAAAAAAAAGCAAGGCCAGAGGTTGCCTGAGCAGATGTAGAGAGTAAATATGCAATATTAGTAACACTTAACTAGGCAACACTGTTGAAACAAACAAAAAAATTAAATCCTGAGAAACTAGATAACATTTAGAAGCAGCTTAGGCAAAGACCTCCCTACTTCACTGGAGTATGTATAAGAAGGGGGAAGAGGTACAGCCAGGGGTGGGTTCTACTTACCTTTACTACTGGCTTGCAACAGGCTCACGCACATGCCTCGCTTCTGCGCAGATCACCAATGATGACTTCCGGGGCAGGGGGCGGGGCCTCCCGCCAGTTTTACTACTGGTTCTTGCAAACTGGCCCGAACCAGGGGTAACCCACCACTGGATACAGCACAATCAGACAATTGTCATTATAGCCAATCTCATTTAAAAGTAATTCCATGCTTCCTATGTAGTTGGTTTCCTAATCTGGTTTACCTGCTCGGGCTGACAATGGGACCAGCCATTTCATTCAATTTAGAACGAACTAAGTGAAATTCCTTCACAGTTTAAAAATTACAGTTTGATGGCAACATAGGCAGGATTTTGCTACACTCCCGGTAGAAATTATACTACGTTGGCTCTAGGATGAAGGTGATGACCATTCTCAAAGAGGAGGTGCCCAGTGTATATATATTCACCATTCAAGGTGAAGATTTATATATATATATTCAAGGTGTAAATTAGGTAAGTTCCTGAAACAATTGGCTTTGGCAGAAAATGGAAGAAAATTAGGGATCAAACTAAATGCAAATGAAGGACTACTTATATTAAATAAATTCACCCTCTACATATTCTTCTTAGTGAATAGCCGTAAAGGTTTTCATATCTACTTCAAAACCTATTGATAAGAATATAGGCATCCATTCCTGAGCACAATGATATCAACATGGAAAAAAAAACCTCCAGGTGTTGTGAGTCACAATGCAAAGTCTATTCTTTCACACAACAGGCAACAGAGCTTGCCTCGTAAGACCACACACAAATAGTCCTTGACTTACAACCACTCATTTAGTGATCATTCAAAGTTACAAAGGCACTGAAAAAAGTGACCATTATGACCATTTTTCATAATCGCGACCTTTGCAGCATGGTCATGTGATCAAAATTTGGGCACTTGGCAACTGGCATTGTATTTAAGATGGTTGCGGTGTCATGTGATCACGTTGTGTGACCTTCTGACTGGCAAAGTCAATGAGGAAGTCAGACTCACGTAACCAACGTGGAACTAACTTAACAGTTGCAGTGATTCACTTAACAACGGTGGCAAGAAAGGTCGTAAAATGGAGCAAAACTCCCTTAACAGCTGTCTGATTTAGCCATGGAAACTTTGAGTTCAGTTGTGGCCCTGGGTCGAGGGCTACCTGGACACATTTTGTCCCTTGCCTTTTGTCATTCATCCCACCCTCACCTGGGAAGGTGAGACTAGAGATTCTACCTAACTCTTGGGTTCTCATTGTTTCTGAAAGCAGACGAGGCACAACCTCTGTTGCTGTTTTCTTTAACCAGGTCCGCGCCAGCGCTATTGCACAAGATGCTGACCAGAACTACGACTACGCCAGCAACAGCGTGATCCTGCACCTGGACGTAGGTGACGAAGTCTTCATCAAGCTGGATGGCGGGAAAGTTCATGGCGGGAACACCAACAAGTACAGCACGTTCTCTGGATTCGTCATCTACCCAGACTGAGCTTTCCCGGCTCCAGTTTTCCCCTCCCTGTTTTGCCTCCCCAAATCCTTTCCCCGTGAGTCGGCTTTTATTCTTCTTGGCTTTAACCATCTCTGTGGATTCCCAGAGGCTTCTTCTGTAAGCTCTGGTCAATCGAGGATGAATCAGAAAAACTTGGGAGACACAGCGATTCTACCCTCCCCATCCAGCCCCTCCTATGGAAGGAGGGTGGGTGAGATGAGACTTTCTCTGCATGGGGAAAATCGGGGAGGGGGTGGAAACAGGGTAAACTATTATTATAGTATGGTTGGTGGCCCAGTCGGCCAGATGTTTAGACTGGATTTGGCATTTTTATCTTGTTGTTGTTGTTGTTGTTGTTATTATTATTATTATTATTATTATTATTATTATTATTATCATTATTATGAGACCTTGGTCAATAAAAGGAGTGTCCCTAAGAGAGATAAATTCTAATTTTGGAGCTTGGGTACTTTGGATGGGAAAAGCCCTTAATTAAATAAGAATGGAGTCAAATCCCTGGCAAATTCTAGAAAACTCATTCTCTCTGCATATATATGCCTTCCTTAAATAAAAGAAGGAGGATTTTTGCCAGCACTCTGTTTCATCTTTCACCAAATGGAAGTTAATTGCATTGATACCCCTGATATCTTTCCTCCAAGAAGCTCAGGATGACTGAGTATCCTATGAGATATTTCCATTTCAGAGTACCAGTTTATGATCACCCAACCAGTCTCATGGCTAAATGAGAATTTAATTTGGGTGTCTTAACTGAGAGTAGCATCATTTCATGGGACTATGCTGGCTCTGGTTGCTATATATATTTTCAATCCTCCTGCCGTCTTTGAAACTATGTTGATTAGAGTGAGATCCTTTTTGTGTGTGAAGGGGTTACATTTCTACAAGAATAATCTGTTGCAGAGTTGCATTGAATCCCAATGGTGGGTACGGCTGAAGACATGACAGGCAGGGCCAAAGCTGAAAATGTGTGGGACCATCCAACTCTCTTTATCCAACATCTCAATAATATTTTTTTGTCTGACCCCCTTCCCTCTCTCTCTCTCTCTCTCTCTCTCTCACACACACACACACACACACACACACACACACACACTGTCCTCTTCACCCATCCCACCTACATGTTCAATTGCTGGTGAAGAGACGCATAATCCTCATTAAGGATCTCAACTGATGGCTAGCAAAAATAGACCATGCTTTTCCAAGTAGAACAGCCAATGTGAAGTTATTTGTTGGATGGAGCACTTCAAGCAAGTTTTTGTTTCCGCAGTCCTATTGGCCTCCGTATAGTCTGAAATATATCAGCATGAGAAAACATTCAGATAAAACTCTGTATATGAGCCCAAGGTTTTCCAAGATGAGATTGTTCTATTGAAAGCAATTGGGGGTGGGGAATCCTTTTTCATTCGTCAATCCTGCCTCCTACCTTGCTTTTCAACAGACATTAGACAGTTTAACCTCAATTCCTGTCAAGCTTTGTACACTTGTTCACAGATTGTGGGCGCAGCTGCTCCAGAGGACAATCTTGTTCACCTACATGAAGATATATAAATAATGTGAGAAATAGACTTTAGACATCAAACCAGTGGAGTCTGTTCCACTTTCCACATAGTCCTTTTGAACTCAGAAATGAGCCTTGTACTATCCTGAATCATAGATTCTCACATCAAATGATGACTCTACTACTGAACAAGAAGAGCAGCAAATGTTCTCTTTGGCTGCCACCCTGGAATCAGCCAAAGGGCTGATGGATGGTTTTTGTCATGTTCCTCAAAAACAGAACAGCCAGCCCAACAGGCATCAATAGAAGCTCGAGATGTCTCACTCTGACCTCACTTTCTCCTTGACCTATCCACCAAAGACTGCATCACTCTTATCATACTTCAAGTATGTATACTTGCCAGCAAGACATCCATATTCATTCTAGCATTTGACTCCTTCATTTGCAGAGCTGTGGAAATCCTATTCCAGCTACGTCCCCAACACATGTTCATATGCACCAGAACAGCTCCCAGATGCAAACGAAGTCATGCTGCACCCATGCGCTTCAATAAGGATGGAACGGATTGAAGCAATGAAGCAACGGGCTTCAAGTAGCACCATGAGGGGTTGAGATGGAAGCAAGCAAGAGAACTGGTACCTGAATGAAATGTCGAACTGGTGGAGGACACAACTTGTTGGCTGTTATTCAGAGAGAACATCTCTTAGCCTGACATTGCAATCCTGACCTATCCAACAGGGCCTTATCAATTAAAACTGCATTCACGTTAAGCCAAAACCATGCAATCATTTCAGACTGTTTCTCCCCCAGTCCATGGCATGCCTATAATAATTCCTGAGCTTCTGCAACCAAGTGCATGTTGCCTTTACACTGCTTTGGTGTCTAGAACTTTGATCAAAGCAAGGAGAAAAGATAGTCAAAGCTCTAAGTTGGCTTTACGCTGGGCCCCTCCTCCTCCACCTCCTCCTCTTCCTCCTCTTCTTCTCACAACAAACAAAAAGTGTTCTTCATTCCACACGCCTCTACATGGTGGACAGCAAGACCAACAACTCTTTCTAGGTGTCATTATCTGCACTGAAATATGAAGACGTGTGCACTTGCACTTGTATATTTACACACGTTTGTAGATCTCACCATCTCTCCACATGTTGTCAAAAAAATTGTTCAGATGAGATTCTTGACCCCATAAATAGCATAGCTGTTCATGCATGTGCCAATACAAATGAAATTGTAAATGTACTGTATATTTATGTTTATGTACAGGGCTATTTATTCAAAATTTAAAGGGGGGTGAAGAGAAGTTCAGTAGCCTCAGAGCCAAAAAAAAAAAAATCAGAATTAGCCAAACTGACTCATGAAGCACTGTTATATTTTCAAGTACCAAAAGTGAAAAAGATCTTGAGAGTTCTCATGCTGCTTTGAGTTGTATAATAGAGCCCAATGAATATATGTACTTGTGCCTACTTGTGGTAGTGCCTACTTGTGGTAGTGCTTACAAATGCAGGAATCTTTCCACTGTATCTACAGGACATCCATCACTTTCATGTATTTATGGGTGTTTATTTGAGGATGAACATGGCTGAGGTTGGAAGACCAGAAAGGAATCTATGAAAGGGAATTCAGGCATCTGCACACGCAGACTGCACATTCAAAGGCTTGGGTGACAAAAGGTCTACAATTGTGAGAGGCACGGCCATATCATTGTTGCATAAAGAAGGTACATCCATCCACACATATTCTAGTACACACACCTGTGAGCGCACATATTATTATTCAGCATAGGCATGTCTTGCAGATTAAAGACCACCATTTCAGTTTCCTCTCAGTTACCGAAGCCCCTTCTGCTTTCGTCTCTGAGCTCTCTCATTCCTCAACTTTTTTGGGACAGAGAAAGCGCTGTCTGCCTCCAAGGGCTGCAGTCCTGTTCTCATTGCAGCCCTGTTATTTGGCAAGACCTGCCCTGCATGTCTGCTCTTTCTTTAGAGACCTAGGGAGAATTTGGATGGTGCTCAGTACATGCTCTAGGATAGTGTTTCTCAACCACCCATGCTGGCTGGGGAATTCTGGGAGTTGATGTCCATATATCTTTAAGGGGCCAAGGTTGAGAAACACAACCTGGGAAGAAGAAACCTGGTGGAGAGTCTCCAGGGCACAGTATAACCTCCAGCATCAGCTCAGCTTTGCAGCCAAGAATATACTGTAAATCCTATTGGGCCCAATCAGCTCTATGTCACTGAATTATCAGACTCTGTGTTTTATCGGTTAATAAAGATACTTTGTTTTTGAGTCATGTCTTGTCTTTAGCATGTTCATTTGCATGGGGATGGATGATCCCAGAAACATCTACATGTTTTATAGGGCTGCACCTACACAAACTAGGCCCATGAAAACATACGTGTTTGAAAACACATGTTTGAAAGATACACATTTGTTTGTCCCATGCCCCACTGGATAATAATTTTAAAGAAACAACTCCAGATCACTTTTCAGCACCATCAGAACACTTTCTCTACCTTGTAGGCCATGCTAAGCTCAGAAAAAGAATTTTTCTTCTTGATAATCTCAGCTATCTCTTTTTGAAAAGTTTGCTTTCTTTTTAAGAAAGCCATATCAAGAAATACAGAGAGAGAGAGAGTGGGGCGGGGGGAAGAGTATTGCATATTTATTTATTTATGTATAAATGTGTGTTTGTATATGTACCTATACTTCCTTTCATATTCCTCAACACAATACACATTCAATACACAGACACAAATACACTCCCAGGAAACAAAATGGCAGGATTAATGCGGTAAATGGAGGATACTATTTTTTAAGAAAAAAGAAGCTGCAATAGGACTAGCCTCCTCCAAACAGGCTGGTTTTTAAATGGAGTACACAAGCCTACAGGGATTTATAATCTGGGTTTTGTGCACGATCCCATCCTAACACCAACCTGGCAGAGGCAGACCCTGGTTGAGTAGTTTGGGGTGACAAGAAGAAAGGAAAAATGGAACTCAGGCTTGATAGGAGCAGTCAGGGGGCTGCTATAATCAACCAGATCTCAGCATCGGCTCTACAAGGACAACATTCATCATGGGAGAGACTAGCTAAACTTGTTTATCTATTTATATCTCTATCCATCCATCCATCTATCCATCGATCTATTTCTATATCATCTATCTATCTCTATATCATTCATCTATCCATCCATCCATCCATCTATCTCTATATAATCTATCTATCTACCTATCATCTCTATCTATCTATCGATCTATCTATCTATCTATCTATCTATCATCTATTTATCTATCATCTATCCATCCATCCATCAATCAATCTCTATATCATCTATCTATCTATCTATCTATCTATATCTATATATATCATCTATCTATTTATCTATCATCTATCCATCCATCCATCCATCCATCCATCAATCTATCTCTATATCATCTATCTATCTATCTATCCATCTATCTCTATATGATCTATCTATCTATATGATCTATCTATTTATCTATCATCTATCTATCCATCCATCCATCCATCCATCCATCCATCTCTATATCATCTATCTATCTACCTATCCATCTATCTCTATATCATCTATCTATATCTATCTATCTATCTATCTATCTATCATCTATCTATTTATCATCTATCTATCCATCCATCCATCCATCCATCCATCTATCTATTTCTATGTCATCTATCTACAGTCTCTATTATCTATCTATCTATCTATCTATCCATCCATCCATCCATCCATCCATCCAGCTAGCTATCATCTATCTAATCTTACCATCCATCCATCTATCCCACCCATCTCACCTAATGACTCTGGGTGATTTACAATAAATATCCATACCCAGGGAGCATATACATATAGTCCTCATTTAGCAACAACAGTTGGGATCAGCTATGTGGTTGTTAAGCAAAATGGTTGCTAAGTGAAACCTCATCTGTGCTTACAATCTTAATTCAGCTTTCCTTTGCTTTGCAGACCCGCAAAGGTTGTAAATGCAAGGATTGGTCCTAAAACTATTTTTTCATCAATGGTCACTGTCCGAGGCACTTGCTAAATGAGGACTACCCGTACAGAATGGGGCTGTGGTGTGTATAGTTTGTAAGCAGAGCATATCTGAATTTTATCTTGGCTGATAGTAGCCCTTCACCCACCACCTCTATTTAACCGACTCAGCTAGGATCCAGTAG
>JANHZT010008084.1:75803-87345 GCA_032468215.1 Stegonotus admiraltiensis | reverse complement strand
CTTCTAGCCGATCAGCTGGGAGTCGGGAGGCAGCGAATAGATTGGGGGCGGGGCCAAATAAAAGGTAAGAATAAGGGGGGGGAGGGCCCAGCTCCCAAACAAAGAGAACTGGTTCGGTGATGTCATATTGTCACTGCTACCGGCTCGGCCGAACCAGGAGGAACCCACCACTGAAACAGATGGTGCTGTATTATGAGAATTAATCCATCTCTCATGCAACCCTTAGATGAGGATTGGAAGGAATATACATGGAAGCAGAATACTGTTTAGTGCTTGTAGATGAATTACCAGAAAATATGTCTATGGAGATTCTCAGTCATCCACGTCATGGTTGTCCTAAAGGTGCTTTTTCAGGAGGCAACTGGACTTCCTTGTTTTTCTTTGAAGACGTTTCGCTTCTCATTCAAGAAGCTGCTTCTTGGTCAGAGCTGAAGATGCTTCTTGGATGGGAAGTGAAACTTCTTCAAAAGAAAAACCAGAAAGTCCAGTTGCCTCCTGAAAAACCACCTTTGGGACAACCATGACCTGAATGACTGAGAATCTCCATTGACATTTAGCTAAGCACTTTGGGATGAACACACTTCAAATGGTGCGTGAGATGAACAGATTTCCAGAAAAATTGCAGACTACAGGAACCATTTGTACTTCCGTTTGAGATGCAGACAACACAGACTCATCCCCAACAGCCTGCTTCTGTCTTCAACAGTGAAGAGAAAACAGTGAACAGAGCAGAAAACATGAAAAAGTGAACAGAGCAGAAAACATCCTGCAGCCAAGAAGGCTCCACACCCATTTGCACTACTCAGGTGACCATGAAGACACAGATAAACCTCCAACTGGCCTCAAGGACTCTCTAAAAGAATGCAAATGATCAGCTGTCTGCAAGGAATATAAATCCATTCCCCACCATCCAATCAGAACTGAAGAACCTTCTTGGATGAGAAGCAAAACATCGTCCAGTTGTTTTCCAAAGAAAAACAAAGTCCAGTTGCCTTCTGAAAAAGCAACTTTGGGACCATCAGAAAAGATGCTGCAGTTTTGTATTTCTGCATTTGAACTTACCAAGAAAATAGGCACCAATCCTAAACTAATTTCCTTATAATGGGTAAGCTATGAATCTGTGGCTAGATTCAGTCTACACACTCAGTCACAGTATAATTTAGCATGACATACTGTTATAAACTGAACTTCAAATTTATGCCTCTTAGAGAACTGGCAACACTCAATATAACAATATTTTATTCATATACTAGCATATTTACATAGACCTTGTCCTATCCCCAACCCCATACAGATATTTTTGGTTGAAATTCTCAGTATAGAAAACAATTTTTTGGACCTGAGCACATAAGATGTGTTCTTACCAAGAAACAGCAATAAAAATAGTTGTGTGAAAGCCAAGCCAGATAATTACTTTGGGAAAGAAAAGTTATGTTGGCCTGGCCTCTCAGTTAAGAGCCTTATTCTCTCAATGGCTCTGACTGGTAGTCTTTGGTTAAGTTTCCTTGACTGCACAGCATGCCCTCCGATACTTTCTTAATTCCCAGGATCCACCCAGAAATCGAATATTATTCCAGCCTAACTCTAGCTAGCTGAGATAGCCTATGTGTTGAACTGTATTCAGATGAAAAGGCAGGTAAGTCAACCCACATCATGAGCTCATGCACACATCCGTGTAGGTTATTTTGTTGGCAACCAGGTGCTATTCTTGGAACCTGTGCTTTCTTCCCCATCAACCTCTTCTGTCTTCCACTGGCATCAGCGCAAGAGGTCCATTTAGTTTACAATGGATGCATTTTGAATGCAATTGTCATGAACTGCATGTGAAGGAATGCATGAAGTAAGTTTCTAGCTTGTAAATGGTTGTGCAAAGACATCTAGCCAAGACAGCTTCCACACACATTCACATCCTCATACATATTAATCAGGGAGCCTAATTTACATTTATATGTGATTTGTTACAGATTTTCTACTTCTGTCCATACTCAGCATTCCTTGTAATTGTAGGGCAGACTTCTTTATCTAATGTTTCAAAGTCCACTGCCAATGTTTCAGTCTTCTCTGACCAATGTTTCAATTAAGCATTGTGGGATTCGATGGAATTCTGGATTCTTCTCCATTCCTAGGCATTTGTTCCATCACTGGAAACATCACATCTGACAATTTAGGGCAGGAAAGGGATGACACAGCTTATTCTGAAGTTGCTTCTCAAGAACATTTCCCTCTGGAAAAGAATTGCTTATTGTTGTCTACTATAGTTTCATGCCTTCAGTGTGGGTTAATTAGATTTATTTATGTAAGAAGCAAACTTAAACCACCCCAAATTACAGAGTATGATTCTAGAACCCCCTATGACTCCACTGTTTGGGTCCTATACTAGTTTTTACATAATCATGCGATAGGGAATTATTGCAAAAAAAAAAATGAAGGGCCCTTTATACCAGATGTACATGCCAACGATACAAATCATTTTTCTTAAACTAAGCCAAAAATGAAATGAGCTGAGCTTATAACTAAGTTAAAAAAATAATTGCAATCACATTTTGCATTTTCATTGTGATTTTTAAAAAAATGACCTTAGAACCTTATTGAGGATGGTGATCCTTCACCAGAAAACTATGTAACTGCTTGTATGTATTCATTTGCTTAGAAGTTCTATGCTTAGTGAGAGAAGTTCTGTTCCTTGATCCAGACAGATTGGATAAGATTTTGTACTTGTGTGACTTCCTAAGGAAACTTGCCAACAAAGAATGCAGTGTTGCTATGTAAAAATGGGAAGTGAATTCAGTTCCCTCATATGCATTAACAGGAAACTAATATGGTCTCCACGATACACAGTTGGGGGGGCCGGGAATCTACCAAATAGATACTATTTTATAGTATAGACAGTTGTTGCAAACTACCAGTTGATAACTATTAGGTCACTCACTAATATTTCATGAGAATCCTATAGCCCAGACAAATCTTTCCAACAATTTTCCTTATCTGGTGTCATCACAATGTGTTGAATTACATTTCCCAATATTTCCAGCCAGTGTTAACGCCTGGCTATATTGTCCAGAGATTCTAGAATTGCTGTTTGGACCAACACCTTAAAGAAACAAGGTGGGGGAAATCTGGCTTATACTTTAAAGTTACAGTTGAGAACAAAGTTAGTTTGTGAAGAACAGCTGGAAAAGGCTGTTTAGCTCAGGAAGCATGCACCTTGCTATTTCAAAGAATGCATGTTCTCTATTTTAAAACCCCAAAGTCTACCATGAAATACAACATGGTTTACTTTTTACAGTCTCTAGCTTTTCATTATCACATTCTAATTGGCAGTGCTTCTTCTTTTCAAGAGATAATCGTACAATGCAGGAGGTTTATACATGGGGAAGTCCATCCTGCACAGCAGGAACTTCAAAATAAAGATAAATGTTGAAGCAAAACAGGAATTTAATTGAAAAACATGGGCAGGGAATGTGTAAATCCCAGGCTGCAGGAATTGGTGAGGGAGGGGAACTGACAATTTCCTGGAGTTTTGTCCGTAAAAGGTTGCACTGAGGATTTGATGTTCCATTCCGATTGGGGTTGTCTATAATTGTTGGGAATATTTAAAAATACGTAAACTGTGTTAACAACCTCCGCATGAGCACGTTGTCTTCCTATTTTATTTCTCAAGATCAATCACTGCTAATTAAAAGATAAGAGTTTGTATATTGTATGAATATGATCAACACGATGGTGATTTTCTTAAGTTCCAAGCATGGCAATAAGAAATGGATCAAGAAAAAGGGGACAATGCTATGCCCATGATAGGGAACTTGGGCAATGATCCAATACTGGGATTGTGCTGATTTATTATACCAGTTTAAGCCAAGAATGCCAACAGGGGAAAGCTGTGGGGCTTTACTTTTCTGACAAGCCTCTAATCCCCACTCAGCTTGGCTCTCAGTTTCCACGAAAAGGAATTTATAGAAACAAAAAACTTTTTTTCCTTGACTCTGGATGTCAGGGGGTAATGCTTTGCCATGGGAAAAAGTTGAAGATCTTTTTTCAACCCATATATAGTGACTGCATGGCAAGCTTATTCATGCTAAAAGGAGAATATTTGTACCTCAGGATTGAAATGGGGGAAGATTGGTGCTGTCTGAGCTTGGTTGTTTTCTTGCAGACATTTCAATACTCAAACTAGGTAACATCCTCAATGTTATGTTACCTAGTTTGGGTAATGAAACATCTGCAAGAAAACAACCAAGCTCGGACAACACCAAGTCCCCCTTATTAGCCATGCTTCGCTGAACTATGTTTTACTCTGAAATAATTAAATTTCCTTGGTTGTACAATATACTTAGACACAAATTACACTGTGGGTCAGTATATCTTGGGAATAAAACCATTGTCATAGTTGATATTATTATTGTCTAGGTCAGGGGTGGGCAATTGTGGCTCTTTTCAACCTGTGGACTTCAACTCCCAAAATTCCTGAGACAGCTTGGCTTGTCTAGGTCAATGATGGCGAACATATGGTACGTGTGCCGGAACTGGCACACAGAGCCATCTCTCTGGGGCACGCTAGCCATCACCCATTGTTCTTCCGTGTTCCGGTATACCAGCTGGTTTTCATGCATGCAGGAGCACTGGAACCCGTAAGATCAGCTTCCCCGTGCACGCATGCACGCCATGTAGCTGCTCTTCCAGTTTCTGGCACTCCACCGCATGCGCGTGCTCCCGTTTCAGCACTGTGTGCCGAAAAGGTTCACCAACACTGGTCTACCCCATGATGGATTAATTGCTACTTGATGAAAAACAAACAAAAAATCCCAAATCATGAAGCGTACTTTCTATCTGTGCTAGGTACTGTAGTCAGTACCAAAATGTAACGGCCATTGATACATATTAAGTTATGACTTGATCTGTGATGCATCCTTTAATATAGCTCAGCTGGGCTGCTCCCACATGCTGGAAAGGTGAAACTCCCTGCCTTGCCCTCTTATGGCTGCTTTAATCTTGATCTGCCTTTGGCTGAGTTATCACAGAACAGAGGAAGGTAAACTGGAGGGTGAAGAACCATAAGGAAAGCAGCGACTCGGGGAAGGGGGGAAACCTTCCAAACACAACAGGTTGAAATCTGCATGAAAGAAGACCAAGACAGGGAACTGAGTAGCTGAAAACTGAAAAAGGCTAGCCGATGAAGAAAAATAATTAGAATTGGCAGAGAGCCCAGCTGACTTTCAAATGAGAGTCTGCAATTTAACAAAGCATAAGTCTGAATCTTTGAAGCAGGTGAAGGATACATCTGGAAAAGGTGTGTCATGAACAGTCTGCTGCAGCCTTTCCATCATGAATGGAGTTCATCTTTTCAACATGAGAGAACTCACTAAAAACTGATCCAAATTGCCTTTTGTGTTTGAAAGCTTACCTTGAATATTCTAGGCTAGGGAGTCTTATTGCCTGAGATCTTTCTGTGTTTTTGTTTGAATATGGGGATAATAGTTTCTTTTGCACCGCATTGAACAGCAGGAAAAGTCACATTAGCCCCATAGATTACCTAGTTTTTCCTCATTCCAAACAGATGACCATAAAGAGGCCTTGGATCTCTTCCTTTTTTTCTGATTATCAGCAAAAAAACCCTCCCCTGCCTAGAAAGTAGGAAATCTAAGTACAGTACTGTGAAATTGAATTACGTTTTACTTTCTCCCATCTATTTTTTAGGCACTCATTCCTGAGCCTTTGGCCATGCTACAAAGCTAAACAGCAAGTTGCTATAAAGAAGAGGTATTTTGGGAGAAATTCTCTGCTGAAGCACAATTGATTAGGTGGCTATAAAAGGACAGGGAATCTTTTTCAGTATTAGATTTGTGCTTATTTTCTTCAGCCATTTGAGCAAGTAGCCGCTGAAACATAATAAAGAAGTGGGAAGGGCTGAAATAACTTTGGTTTTGCAGATTTAAAGTATCCATTTTCCCCCCAGCTCCCCCATTGCATGCCCATGACTATGGGAAAACCAGTAATGGGGGTACTTTATATTTTAACCCTTTAAATCACCCTCTCTGCTCTGAAAGAATTGGGTTGGCAGTAAATTAGATGCTGGTTGTTCATGGGTTGTGCATCCTCAAGACATAAGAGCTGAGAACAGCCCTGCTATGTCCCCACCAGGATAGAGCCCTGCAGAGCAGAAGATCAGGATGAGATGGCACCATTCAGGTTTGGTAGAGCTAAGGGCCAGTTTCCCCCAGTCTCTAGGATTGCTGGTCAGGGGCTTACCCAGAGGTAAACTTCCTTAAGTTCAAGATGTTTCTCCTAGATAGGTAGGTTGGCATTGCCATCCTTTGTGTCAATCTTCTGGATTGAAACTTGATGAAGAGCCGCTGTGCTGATGCACTAATGGTGTATCTCTGATCTTCACAAAACTGTAGTATCTTCCTATAACCTGCTCCTCTTTTATATTTGCAATAAAAATTGCAAAGAAGAAACATTACCTTGAAAAAGTCATTCCCTGTGCACACACCCCCATAAAAGGATGATGAACCCTATCATTTTATAAATATGAAGGACCTTTTGCTTCAGAAATATTATCTGAAGGAAATTAATGGTCTGTTTGCTCCACTACTGATTTATTGGCAAAATATAGACAACTAAAGATTTCTTCAGCTTCACAGCAATACAAAATTAAGGATTTTTGATAAGTTCCAGCATTTGGATTAATAAGTGCTTTCGTTCAGAACAATCTGCAACCTCGATACGTATTGGGATTTTTTTCCCCTTCACTAAACTGGGCGGGGGCAGGGCCAGCACGTGACGCATCTGGCCCACAAGCTGTGAGTTTGGCACCCTTGTGCTAGAACCACATCATATGAAGTCCCCAGCCAGCTGGCAGGCAGCCTTATGGGGAGCTGTTTCTGGAAAGTGCCAGAAGGTTGTTTTATTGGGTGACTTCAAGTTCTTTGAATAGGCATGTCTTCCCACAATGCATTATAAATATTTAAAGCAGAAACAAAGAATTCAAATTATTAATGGCTGCCATGTATTATTTCTTAGCAATCCAAAAGTCCTTTGGGGTTCCAAGTAAAACTGCAAGTTCAGTCAGTGATATTTATCTTCAATTTAGTATGGCTGGAATTTTAGACTGTGATCCTATATGTATCTACCCAGAGATAAGCTTCATTAAGTTCAAGATGTTTTCCTCTTAGATAGGTATGTTAGCATTGTCATCTTGTGTCATTCCAGAGCAATTAAGACTGTAGACTAATTAGATTATGTCAAGTTCTTGGCAGAAGCTCTTCATTGCTCTTATCACTTCAAATTTTAAATTTCTTTCAGCAGATGGAGCCAGAACAGAATTTTATAAATAGGCCTCCAGAACTACAGTACTTTAAGGACTGCAAGACTGCATTTTAACTTTTCACCCTTTGGCAACATTTGTTTTTTTAAATGGACCCATTTGGACAGAAGTCCAGATTAAGCACCCAACTAATCCGAATGCTAAAATAGACATTCAAGTTGCATTTTTTTAATGCAAGTTCCCTCCTACTCGTAATCAAAACTGGCATTTTGGGGAGTTTAAACTTACATTCCTGAAACAGGTACAATCATTTACTATATGATAAAGACCCAGCAGTTACATCTCAAGATATAAAGGAATAACAGAATTAGGTCATTCTGCATAAAGCTTGCTGCTAGTTTCATTACAGCTTCCTAGAATCCTAGGCTAAATGGAATGCATGTGTACACAGACTAAATGATGGAAAGCAGGACGTGTGTATCATTGATATCTGTACATGCACTCTAGCTGCTGGTTCAGCAAGATAACAGGGATTAAAAAAAGGCAGCACAAGGTTGAAACAAATTTTTAGCTGCTATCTTTTTCCTCCATATGGAAGCTGTATGATAGGAAGAAAAATCTTCTTTTTGGAGTGGGGAGATGACCAACATAAGAGTTCCTTGAGGAATACATATTATAAAAAAGCTACAGTATGTACCATAATTATACATATACTAGCTGCTTCAAGTTATTCCAAAGTTGTAAATGAACATGTGCCATATGCTTCTTGCTCTGTACAATCTAAAGGGGGGCGGGGAGATGATGCAGTTGTCACACCCAGGTTTTTCAGATGAGATCTGATTTTCCAGGCAATAAACATGAGGGTCTGCGGCATTTACCTTTTTTAATACAATCTAGCAGAGCAGAACCTCCCATTCTGTTTCAGCAGCCTGGGATGCTATAGGGCACCGATTCTCTAAGTGGGGTCTGAGGTTCTCTGGGGTCCACAAGCCCTTTTCAGGCATCCATGAAGTCAAATCAGTATATATTTCAATTTTTCTCAGTTTAATTTCTAATGTAGTAAATATTGATAAATATAATCCACCTAAATCATACTCTTTAGAGTCCTCAATAATTTTTAAAGATTGATACCAAATTTCAACTTCCATCTGTTGTGGAGTTGTTGATACTCTCTGAGCTTGGTTGTTTGTTTGCAGACATTTCATTACCCAACTAGGTTACATCATCAGTAACAACTATCTATCCGCATGCCCAAATGATTAGGGACACTGAGAGATCAGAGCTTTAGAGCAAAATCTGAAAAGCCTACCCAAGAACTACAATATAGTTCAATGCATTAAATACCAAATATGATACATTCTGATATGTTGATATGTACAATCAATCAATTCTATTTAAATTAACCATTGGCAAGCTACATAAAAAGAAAAAACCACATTTGCACCAGATGTTACCACATTTCCATTGCGGCAACTATAAAAGTATAGCTACTGTACAGGAGTTTCATATCCAAGAGAAGTATGACCAAATCACATCATTATCTGTTCTTCCTGGGTATTGATAGAGCAGGGGCAAGATATAGCTATTCTAAACATCCCCATAGATGTTATACCGGTAATAGTACAGGATTAATGTTTTGTCTCCCTAGGTGCATGACAACAAAACAGAGCATTTAATGTTGTGATAGGATATGGTGGATTCAAAAGACTTGGTTTCACAGCTTGTCTCACTTGTGAATATATAGAGTTGAACTAGCTGCCCTCATCTTATGTTCCCTTACCATTAGCAACCTAGGATCATAATGCAGTTTTATATTACAGGCTTATTATCCCATAGTCATCATTAATAGATGTGAACTGTAAGTTACCAGAAATTTGCAATAACCAAAGTGATGGGAATAACATATCATGTTGTTCTGCTTTTAAGGCACAGATTTAACTCTGCATATAGCAGACATCTGGGAGGATAGTCTTCCCTAAGAAACTACTTTGAAACTCCAAATAATATGGTGAATACTTCTGTTGGTCACAGAGGTGAAAAAGGCAGTTGATAGGATTACTTTTGAGAATCCACCTCCACCTCATAGGGCTGTCAGTCAAACCCTAAAGAGGCATTCAAAACAAGTAGGCAGATTACTGAAATGCGGACTAGGGAAAACTCAGCTTCCAGCACAAAATCAAAACAACTCTTGGCAGCTTACTGACGGTATATTTGCTGGATGCTTTGCAAATAAATTCATATTCACTATAGCTAGGATTCTCTACATTTTGGCTATAAAGTCTATAAAGATATATAAATATATGGACAAAATCCAGCTGAAATCTTTAGGATGAATTTCAATTTAGAAGCTTGAGGATACTGGCCATCTCTTACTTATTTCACCTTTGTTGTTTCTGGAACAAGACACAGAAAGTTACAAATTCACTCTTTATGAGAAGGAATAGTCCCAGTCTTTTTAAAGGTCATAGTGAGATACTGATTGAAAAAATAATAACTAGATCTGAATAATTATAGTCCCAATGCTAATATCCTCTTTTCAGTGAAAACACTTGAATGATAATGACTGACCAGACACACCTGGATAAATAGATGTTTAAAGATCCATTTCATTTGGATTCAACTTGCCAAGCATTGATCATCTTTGAAAATCAGAAAGAATACAAGCCTGTTGATTTTCCTGAACCTCTTAGCAGTTTCTGATATCATCATTTGTGAAGTGGTTGTTTGAATTATAGCAATAGCAATACTAGCACTTAGATCTATATACCGCTCTACAGTGCTTTACTGCACTTTCTGGGCAGTTTACAATGTCAGCATACTGTCCCCAACAATCTGGATCCTCATATGATGGTTTATAACGGTGGTTTATAATACAGTCATTATAAAGCTGCTTTATAATGACTGTATTCATAACTAGACGGAGCACAAAAGAATGCCATAGTATTTACATTATGGGATTCTAGAATCTTCTTTGGTATTTAATAACTCCAGAGCAACATCTTTTAAAGAACTGAAGTGTTGCAATATACGAGTTTTCTCTCTCCTTTTTATCAGATCCAAATGAGGCAATAATTGAATCAACTTAACTGTATTAATGGAGTAAATCAAGAAACAAGATCCTACTTGTAGATAGTTTATCTGTCAAGCAAGAAGCGATCAATCTATTCTGGAAGGGTTTTCTGAATTTATGATCATACTTGTTTTTTTAATTCTCTGGACGGGGCCTCAACATTCACAATGCTGGAATAAGTACCACAAAGACACTCCTAGTTCTAATGAACTTGCTTCTCTCCTTAGAAAAAAAAGGCCTCTGTGGCATGAAATACCTTTAACCAGTTTAGGTTAGTGTGCCAGGTATAGAGACATAATCAGGCAGGGATAACTTTCTGACAAAATCAGACATATACTGCAGAGACACTGTCAAGAAATGGGCATTGTTTATTACCACCTACCTTTTATATAGGAGTTTCTATTGGACCTTTTCTATAAGCAGCATAGGTGTGATTTCCGCTTCCTATTTTTACCCCATACCTTCCAGGTAAGGTTGGCTGAGAAAAACAGCAACAAATAAAAGAGAATATTTGTAGCTCAATGTTGAATTAGATCAGGATGTGCGTGTACTTCAAATCTGCGAGCAATGCAGGCTGGGGAATTGTGGGAATCCACACATTTTAAAGTTGCCAAGGTAGAGAAACACAGTTCTAGGCTGAGGGAGTACCAGAATCTGTGTCTCCCTGCTCCTAATTTGACATTTTATCCATTATGTCCCACTGGCTTCTTGCCCCACATGTCAGTTACCACTTTTGAATCCCAAATCAAGCTCATAAAGGCCGTATTTTCTGAAGGTCGGCCTAATATAAAGGCATTTCTACTTTCCCTGTGTTACTCTTAAAAATTTATGTGGCACAAGCATTTTATAATTATTTTGTCTTTTTATTTACCTATTTTTAACTAGCACATATTTGAATTATTAGTAAAAAAAAAATGTTGGGATTTTGGTGTATTTGAAACTGCCTTCAGTACAGTACAGTACAGTACAGTACAGTACAGTAGTTTTTTCAGGCAGATTTTGGAAATCAAAGCAAATTTCTCCCACAACAGTCAATATAGTAATTATGCCATACAGTATATAAAATATACAACCAGTACCAGTTATTGAAGAAAATGACACAGGGCAAATGAAGCTCCAACCGGATGAGCTTCTCCTTACCAAAATTTTGGGCAAATGGAAGTCCCCCGTCCGTCCGCCCCCCCCCCCCAAATCCCAGAGTTAGCAGT
>JANHZT010008084.1:60028-75703 GCA_032468215.1 Stegonotus admiraltiensis | reverse complement strand
TGGAACAAATGTTGCCGCAGCTAGATCGTGCTATGAGTTGCGTTTGTGTGGTAAAAAGATAACATCCAAGGGCGCGGGGGAATGCCGCTTGCTTTGGGGATGCTGCAAGGCGTGTCAACGCCATCGCTCTTTGTATTTAACAGACGGCGCAGGCAATACGCCTCCAGGATTTGTGTTATCCCAGCCTCTATTATTCCAGCGAGAAAACGAAGTAATACGTCCTCCTTCCAAGAAATCAGTAGAGCTCTTCCCCCAACCCCCATGCTTGTTCCTATATGCAAGCGGAGGACCTTAAAATGATTGAAAACGGAGCCCTATAAAAGAGGCTCACGAGGACCCCGACTTGGGAGCACGCAGAGCATGCGCGCGAGAGAAAAAGCCCGTGGGAGGGTGGCATCGCCAGTCCTTCCGCTCGCCGTTTCCTCGTTTCTAAATTCCAGGCTTTGCCGCAATGCAGTCCCCTCTCTTCCCCTTCCTTTCTTCGCTCCCGCCCTCCCTCAGCTCTGCAGATGTCTGCAAAAACAGCGTCGTCTGCCGGGAGGCGAAGGGGGTGCGCCGCTTTCTCTGCATTCGTGGCGAGGCTTTTTGCCCCGGAAACCACCGAGCAGCCGACGCCCTGCTTCTCCCCAGCTCGCGGGAAGAGGGCGCTCGCGAGCAGGGCCCCCGGGAGAAAGAAAGAGAGCAGCCCCACAAGCGGGGCAGAGGCAACCTTTTGCAGCTGGCTGGATTCCCGAGAAGGGACTGGCGGTGAATAAGCGCCCGTGAAATGCTGCGAGGAAATGACTCCCCTCCGCTGGCTGCAGAAGTGGCGCTTGTCTGACTCGTCCCCTTCCCTGGGCTGGAATAACACGCATTTTTAGACCCCCTTATCTTTCCCTTCTGCCACTTGAGAAATGTCACTTTCGAGGAAAGGGAGAGGAGGTGAAGGAGAGAAGCGCCTCAGTTCACTCGGCACTTGCCCGTCTTGTCTCCCGCACACAGTTTTAGGAAATGGCTTCTGATGGCCGCTCCTCCTTTGCGGCGAAGGGGAAGAAAATGGCGTTGTTTTGCTCATGGCCCAAAATAACAAACGGTCCCTCTTTGCGGCTGACAGATGGGAGAAATCTTTGGGCTGCCTTTCGTGAAGCTCGGGGCAGATGGTGGCTGCAGTGAAAGAGGGCGGGACCCGCGTCTTAATATTGCGAGCCGGTGTCCGTTCTTGGTTCCGCTTCTTCAATTCCCCTTTTGTGCTCTGGCAAATCCTGATGTATTATTGCTAAAAATTAGTTTGTCCTCCTCATTTTGAGGAGGAAAAATACACAGATAACCCTAAACTACTTGAACGCAATTAAAATGCAAACAGACCACTTCAGATTCTTCCTGCGGTAAAAAAAACCCAAAACTGGTGCTTTTCATATTGACATGGTTCTGGACGGCTGTAATTGTGAGTTTGCTTATCTCAGTTACTCCTCCATGCTCCTCAATGATGGAGCTGCCTGTTATTTGTTTGAATTTTGCTTTTGAAAGGGATGAAGAGAAACATTTTCCCTAATACACAACTGCAATGGATGCAGCCAGGGGAAACAATCAGGGCATCTGACCCCTATACATAATTATCTATATACACTTGACTTAAGGACTATATACACTTGACTTAAGGACCATATTTGAGCCCACAATTTTGGCTGTAAGTCATGTTGATTGTAAAACAAATCACTATGGACCTTAACTGATTTTATAACCTTTTTTGCAGGGGTCATTAAGCAAATATATCAGAACCAAATCCATTGTTCACTAAGGGGCTTTTGCTGGAAACCAGAAGTAACCCCTAGCAAAAATGATATAGGGACCATCTTGCCTTTGACATAAAGCAGTTACAATTTTTATATAAATAGCTGCTGTGAAAATCATCTAATGCTGGCAAATGAATTCTGAAAATGTGGATTTTTGAGGTATGTAACGTGCAAATAAATGAAATGTTTAATTCTTGACAGGTTCTGAAGTCACAGTTATCCCAGACTAATTAAACCAACATTAATGTGATAATTGTGTATACATTTATTGAACTTGTATGTTGTCTGAGTCTTCAATGACACCGAGTGCTCACAATAATAATTCTTTGGTTTATCTTTCACTGCCCAGAATTCAAAGTCACTTGTTAGCTGGGTTCACATATAGTCTTCTAGTTAAGAGTTTGTCTACTCACTGGCTCAACAGGGGTCCCCAAACCCCACCCCCATCCATGACCTAGTGCCAAGCCACAGCCTCTTCAGAACCCAACCATGAAAGTGGTGGGTAGGTGTGCATGTGCTCACAATGCTGCATTTTTGAAAGCATGCACATCAGTCGTGGGTTGCCCCTGGTTCGCACTGGTTCTATAGAACTGGTAGTAAAACCAGCGGGAGGCTCCGCCCACTGAACCTTGACGTCATCAGAACGCTTCTGTGCATGCACAGGAGAGTGCGCGAGCAGCCCCGTTGTGAACCGGTAGTAAAGGTAAGTAGAACCCACCCCTGATGCACATGCATACAAAACCATCCCCTCTACCACAGCCTCTGCTGGTCCACCAAGCAGAAAGTTTGGAAACCACTGTTCTAGACAATATATTCTCATAATTCCCAAAGCAAAAATCTCAAAATTTGACCAGATTTCATACACAGGAGTTAGAAGTGGCCATTGAAGTTATTAAAGTCAACCCTCTACTCAGTACAGGAATCTAAATTAAATTGTTCCAGATAGATAGCTGGCTGCCCACCTCCTGAATAAATCCAAGGAAAGGCAGCTTCTAGTGTCTCTCAGTAATTGAAACTTTCCTTGCCTTCCTCTCAAGAAAACGTGAGTTCCAATGTTGACAGAATAAATACTCATAATTGCAAATCAAGATTAGTTAAGTGATTCCAGTGCTGTAAGTTTCTTGGCCACACCCAGATTTTTAACAGGATAAAATCCATGCTGTAGTGTACACTTTCTTCAGGTCTCTTTATAATATTTATTTAAAGCCTATCACTATCATTATCCCTGTAGGTTAGGCTCATGGGCATCTAGAGGTTTCCATGTCTCGCCCCTAACCTAATTCGATCCACACATTCAGACACATGGCCTCCTTTCTGCAGCTCCCTGTTCAGGTAGAACTGCGGTGCTCACAAACCTATGTGCAGTGGCTATCTCTTGCATATTTCAGAGGATGCAACGTGCTTGATGTTATTAGGATCAGTGCACAGAAACATGCCTGCTGCAATAGAGCAGACAGCTGTAGCACAAGGAGGTCTCTGTTGTGTCTAGGAGACTTTCTATTGCAAACATTGTTTTTCCCTTGGTGCTACCATGGATGCAAAAACTCCACAGGTCTTTCAGCCCTTCCTAATTAACTAGGTTTCATTTTAGTAAATTAGCTAAGTAAGAAAAGAGAAGAAAGTGCCCACCAGTCATAACCATAAAAGCCTGAAATTGACTTTTTCTTCCTTCTTTCTCCTAGTTGCCTCTTGAAAAAAAAAGCACCTTTGGGACAACCAAGACCTGGATGACTGAGAATCTACTAGAATCTCTTTCTCTATTTTTGTTTCTCTCCTTTCTTTCTTTCTTCCTTCCTTCCTTCCTTCCTTCCTTCCTTCCTTTCTTTCCTTTCTCTCTCCTTTCCTCGCTATTTCTTCCTCCATTCTTTCTTTTTCTATGAATTTTAGTCTTTCATCTTTCAATTTCTTAAGGAATTTATGATCATCCACGTAAACAATAGCCAAGAACAAGGGGTAGCATATCTGAAACAAGCTTTGTTTTATTCTACACCAAGTCATAATGTAGCTTGATCTGCTTTAGTGTGAGATGTGGACTCAGCCACTGTGACCAGTAAACCATGGTTTATGGCGTCCTGCATAGCTTTCTATGGCTCACAAGCCATACTACACTGCGCTGCATATTGAAGACTAAATTCCAAAAGTAAATGCAGCTGGGGGCCATTTTAAGGGATGGTTTCAGAAATGAAATGAGATGTTAACTGTCTGCAAGGCGTAAGGAAATAAGTTCCACAATTTTGAAATGATGCAGATGATGAGTTCCTATGTGGTTGGCAAACAGCCTTTAAACCTGGAGGCATTTTAAGGTATCTCTTGTCAACATTTTTATTCAGACAAATTCTAAATCAGCAATCCTTCAGCTTTCAGGCCTTCCGCAGTTTAAAGTTTTAAATATTAAAACGAACATTTTAAATTGTACTAGAAATCATTCAGAAACTAGTGCAGATTTTTCCACAGGGGTATAATATGATCCTGATACATACCTAGTTGATTTCTACTGCTAAAATTTCCCAACACTTTCCAAAGTTTGCCCTACATAAAGACCTTTGCAGTATTTTACATGTAATATAACCAGCACACAGATAACTGTAGTCAGATTAGATTGATTCTATACCAAAATACTGCGTAGCTTTATAATGCTACAATGAGAGAATTGAGTCAGATTTAATAATCTAATTTCTTCTGGTACCTGGATAACATTTGGATAAGCTTTAATCAGCGTGCCTTTTGTTTTGCACTGATGGTTTTCATGAAATAGTATCTGAGGTGAGAAATCCCATAGCCCCTGAGGTAGATGTTCATGTGCTATTGAGTACTATTCAGGAGGCAGACTGGATCTGTCTGGAATATGAATTTGGGGGAAAATGGTTTCAGAATTTGAGAGAATTTGGGAAATCTGATGCCACTTTGAAGTGTGCATTTTGATGTGTGAAAAGACAAAAGAAAATGTCACAACAAAGGAAAAGGCAACAGCTGATGCCTAATAACATTGCTGCTCAAGGATTTTGGGCAGACAATACACACCAGGACAAGGCTCAAGACACCACCACCCAGCTCTAGTATGGCAGAGCAATTTTGCATACATTTAATTCATCATGATAGTTTCAGCCAATGAAAAGGTTATACTGCAGAATTCACAATGAAATCCGTACAGTATCTTAATGCTACATCAAAGCTGGGAGAAAAATTAATGAGTTCATTAACAGAAAATATGAATTAGCAACTTCTGTTGATTCTTTTTTTTCTATTTCTCTAATCATTTTGATATTAATATTTTTTCCAGCCTGTCATGAGATATAAGATAATGGCTGTTTACCTGGGAACAATAGGATATCAAAGTCTCCGTAGAGAAATACGCCTTTTCTTTTCAATGGGGAGGACAATTTATCTTGTAATATTTATCTAGTAATATTTAGACTACAACTAACAACCATAGCCTCACTCACACATTAAGACCAGAGGAAGATCCACAATCCACGATTTGCTGTAGTAAGGGATGGAAAGTCAGCCAGATTTCACTGAATGCGCTTTTTTGGTATCTATTGTCTAAACAGCATTATGCTAATGAATATTAATGAAGGTTCCTCTAAGAGCAGATGTGGTTAGTGGGGGAGGAGATAAAGCTCTTAAGCTTCTGTTTGCCATGGTTTACAACAAATACTTCTCCACTTGCCCATAAATTGCTGAGAAGAAAATGAAAATGCAAGGTCCTTGACAGTTATCTTGATAGGGCCAGGAGGAAGGTACTGTACTTTCTTAAGGAACTGATTTATGTTTGGCATCATTCTTCTTTTGTTTTGTGTTGGTTTTTTTGTAAGTTGTAGAACAGATTCCAGGTGCGATATGGATCAGTCTCATGTATACATCCCAAGCCAAAATAATTGTAAACTGCCGTCCTTATGCTTTTAAGGAGCAAGTGTGACTAAAAAACTGAATCACTGTTCAGGAAGTCTCCAGTTTGAATTTCACCTCTGAAATAAGATCCCCAGATATTGTCAAGTGGTTTTCTTAGGCTGAGCCACTTCAAACTTAATCTGGTGCAAATGTGTCCAGAAAACACAGGGTTCTTGTTATAGGGCATAAGTTTTTCCTGTTGGGTGCCCTACCATCCTTAACTGTCACAAGTCTTTCTTACGGGCATTATGTGACCTCTCAAAGACATGTTTTTTAAAAAGTTGGTAGGTCTGGGAGGTTGTGCTCAATTAGGTAGTGATTGTTGAGGCCAGAAGTGTCCATGCTTGCAATATTAGCTACTGCTACTAATTGTTCTCTTTCCTGGGGCTGCCAAACTATAGATACTGTGAATCATGCATGCAGTGACTTGGCTCAACACTGAGGATAAAAGCTTCTTCATTCTTCCTATGTTCAAATGGATTGAAAATAAACATCTGCAGCATGCTCTTAACTATTCTGGAACCAGAACTCTCCAGCTTGTGCCCCTTCTAGATGTTTCTCCTTTAATTCCCAGAATTCTTAATAATAGCATGGTGGATGGCAAACTTTGGGAGTTGAAAACTACTCATTTAGAGAGTGGACAAATGTTGCTCAAAACATTCTGCGCATATGTTCAAATCTTTCCACAACACATGGAGCATTCTACTGCACAAACAAGATACCTGTTCCAGACATCTTAACACAAATATCAAGGAATGCAGAATAAAATAGAAGTGCCAAATAACACCCCAAATTGACAATTGTCAATAAGAAACACAAAGTAAACTGTACTGTATTCAATATATTTATGTCTAAACAATAAAAATATATTAAAAGAAAGAAAGAAACACAAAGTCCAGATAGTGGACATTGAAATAACTGGAAACAGCAGATGAGAAAATCACAAAAACCTGCAAATGGAATTAGACTGACTGTGGCAAAAGAAAGCAAAGGTAGCATCAATAGTAATAGGCTGCAGGGTGCCATCCCAAAACATCTGGAGCACCATTTGAACATTATTGACATTAACAAAAATCACCATCAGTTAATTACAATGGCAGTTTTACTTGGAACAGCTTACATCCTGTCTTGCTACTTTTTAATACCACAGCATCTGCCTATCCAGGTACTTGAGAAGTGAATAACAATGACAAATTCAGTCTAAACACCATCTCACTTCTCCAGTATCTGCAACACTCTGTAATATTAACATATCAAGAGGAACATAGTTTAGTAGCTTCCAATAACTGCTGTTGGTAACCTGCTCATCTCTAACAAACAGATAATTCCTGCATAATGTTGGCATTGGTACTTGACAAGTCAGCATTCCTCTCCTTGGTTTCCTATTGAACAATAGGTATTAACAGTTAATTTTCTGTTTGTTTGTTTTTTAAATCAGATTTGGCTTGAAACTTGGCCAATAAAGAATTCTATAACAAACAGGTAAAAAACTTCACTCTGTTTGGTTTGTTGCCCAAATACAAAAGAAATGGTGGTATAAAAAAAAAAATTCTTGTTCTGAAACCTTAGCCAGTCCTCTCCCCCCCACCCCACCCCTGCTGTGGGAAATAAACAGTCTCTTAACGGTCCTGCATGCTTTTCCTCAAGTGATTTTTATCTCTTTGTGCTTTTAACACTTGCCCTGGTTGCCTGAAACAGCATCCAGGGAGGATCATGACAACAGTTGCTAGGGAACTGCATGGTTGCTAGCAACAGTAAACAAAAGACAGGCCCAGGGAAGCAGAGGGTGCATCTCTAGAGATGTCGGGGGATATGAGGTGAGTGTTGCAGGGGCTTCTTCTCTATCAGAGGCCAAAATAAAATCACTGGCCTGTGACCTCTCAAATTCCCCAAGGGTCACTTCACATAAGTTTTAGATTTACCTTGCAATGTTTTACACCTCAAATACAAATAACGGTGGTAGCCATAGATTATGAAAAATACACATTCCACATGCATAATTGAGTAATAACGTTTGTTAGGGCCATGCAAAATAACACAAAAATAAGGATTTTTTTTTTACTTCTCTAGAATTCTTGACACATTATGGTAATAGAGAAGCTGTTGAAAAGCCTCAAATTAGGTGAGGTATCTCACGAATGCAAATGGCAGTTCAAAGTTAAAATTAAAGCGTGGGTACTGCAAACAAATCTAGCATACAGTACCTGTACCTATCCAATTATTGGCTGAAGGTGATTGTCCTAGCTATGAAGCTGTGTATACAGTTGATGCATCTGCTAATTTGTGAAGTGGGACCGAGAGCTAGTTTGGTCTGATGGTTAAGACACCAGGCTAGAAAGAGTGAGACCCTGAGTTCAAGTCCTGCCTTAGCCATGAAAGCCAACTGAATGACCTTGGACCAATCATTCTCTCTCAGCCCAACCCATCTCACAGGTTGTGGGGAAAATAGAAGGAGGAAGGTGTATTGGATGTGTCTGCTACCTTGAAGGAAAAATAATAAAGGCAGGATATAAATTAAGTTCAAAATCTGATAGAAGGGGCTGTCTTCTGATATGTAATTTTTTTTAAAGGGTTACTCCATGGGTATGTTTGGGACTATGTTAGCCTAAGTTTGTTTGCTAAGAAAAAGTGAGCAGTTGTATTGGCTTAGAAATATAAAACAATCCAACGTCCCCAGGTTGACAGGTTGAAAATGTAGCATCCTATTTCCCATGGGTTATTTATTCATTAATGGGTTTATTTTTTTGATTCAATTTACATAGCTGCCTATCTCAGTAAACGAATATGGGTGGCAAACATCTAAAATGTAATTTAAAAAATATAACCATACAATCAGAACTACAATAGCAGCATGCTGTATATATCCCTCCTCCTTCACCCAATATGTTGAACTGGTAATACTGCAAGGCCAATGTTTCTGGAGGGCACTATTTTGGGGAAAGTGCTTGCCATTCTCATTTAGAAAACACCTGCTGTCCTTCTCTTTATTTTGCTCTGAAAAGCCTGTGTACTCAATATGGTCAAACTGCAACAGTACAGGACAAATAACAAGCCCAAATGGTAGTGATTTAACCTTCCAACTTCCAAAACATTATTTGAGAAAATAATGCTGGCTATTGTCATAGACTTCTAAATTAGTTCATAAACTTTATCCCAACTTCTTGGTAACCTTAACAGATAGACTTGGGTAGTTATTAAAGAGATGGTTTCTCATCTGAGATTCCCATAGCTCACTTTGGCTGAGAGCAGCAGGGTTCAGTGGGAAGTGGGAATTCATAATTGGCAAGATGACATCTGAAGTGTTGAGATAAAAGCCCCAGCTTTTTTTTTTAAGCATGTGTGTGATGTCAGTCCAAGTTCCAAAGGGGCGGGGCTTCATTATGCCGTTCCTGTTGCTATCTTCTGATTTTTGACACTCCCTTGTGGATGCTGTTGGCAGGGAAATTTAAATAGATGGTGCTCACACACTGTAGGCAAGTTGAAAAAATTGTTTTTAAGCAATCAAAAGTAATAAAAAATGTTTTTTTTTCATAATTAAGTTCATTATGCCTCATTTTGCTCTTTCAAATCAATAGGGTTATCACATTGCAATTAAAATACTGGCTAACAGGCAAGTGCAAGATAAAGGGATAAAGAAAGCAGATTTCATATTCCAGACAATTAATTTACTGCTGATTATTACTTAGTGTCTCTGTCTTAGCCTGGTGTCAGTGTGCAGGATTTGAACCAAGAAGACCCGAGAATTCAAATCCTTGCTCAACCAAATGCTTAGGCCTAATCACTGTAGCTCTATTTACCTATCTATCCCATGTGACTCATGTAAGAGTATACTGTCAAATAAGGCACTTAATCCTGCATTATCTTTGAAAAACAATAGAAAAAAAATTAAAATTCATGTTTTAGGGAATATTAATCAAAATATGGCCGAATATTATTATATGCTCTTGCTTGGGATAACTGAAATCAGTTGAACTTACCCTTGCGTAAACAAACAATAGTTTTTCTATTACCCGGAACAAAAAAACTAAATACCATAGGTTTGTTTTTCTGAAAAGCTACTGAAAATAGTTTTGCATCAGCAGCAGTGGTGGGTTTCTACAGGTTCGCCCCAGTTCGGGTGAACCGGTAGTGGTGGCGGCGGGAGGCTCCGCCCACCCGGCCGGATGTGATCATGGACGCTCTGCGCATGAACCGATAGCAAAGCTAAATGGGACCCACTACTGATCAGCAGCCTTCTAAAAGAAAATTAATACATCCTCAATTAGTTTGTAAGTTTCAGCACACATATATGATTATTACCAAAGGAGTAGGAATGCACATCTGCTCAGAAATATAATCCTACCTAGATTCCCACCATCCATCCAACCAGGTCAAAGACTAGGGTTACATTCTCAAAACATGCTGTTTGTTGATTGCAGATGCTTCTAGTTTCTGAGTACTGCTGATTCCAGGGTGCTTCTGTTTGCTCTCTGTCTCTCTCTTTCTCTCTGTGTGTATGTGTAACTGGAGCATTGTTTGCTGCTACCCTAATTGAGGCAGCTTCCAGAGACTATAGCAAAGCCCACTCCCCAAAGAGGCAGTTCACTGAGCAAGCAAACAGTGACTTGTCCCTGAGAGACAAGTCTGAGTAAATTGGACAGTGTAGAAAGCTTTGTGGTGCTCTGCCAGGCATAAGCAGCGTTTGCTCTCTTGCCTGAAGTAAATCCAGGTGACACCTACTGAACATGCAAGCTTATTATTATGGAAATAGAAGGCAAAGAGCTTGAGGAGACAGTATATCTACTTTTCAACAAATGAGGAGGGGGAGGTTCCTGGACAAGATAAAGCTACTCAGAAGAGGTAGAGAAGGAGAGTGCCAAAAACGCCATGAGGAAGCCATTTGGAAGCATGTGATCAATAGTGAGAGGATCAAGAAAATGATGATGATGATGATGATGATGATAACAGCAATAGCACTTAGACTTAGTGATTTACAGCCCTCTCTAAGAGGTTTACAGAGTCAGCATATTGTCCTCAACAATCTGGGTCCTCATTTTACCCACCTCGGAAGGATGGAAGGCTGAGTCAACCTAGAGCCTGGTGAGATTTGAACCGCCAAATTGCAGGCAGCCAGCAGTCAGCAGAAGTAGTCTGCAGTACTGCACTGTAGTGCCCCCGTGGCTCATATGATGATTATGATGATGATGATGATGATGATGGAGCTCAGCAACAAGTATCAAGCTTTCACTTTAGGAAATGATACAGAGTCACCTGGAGAAATCCTGCCAACCCCAACAAATAGGACAGAAGAAGGTTAGGCTTCTGTGAGGCAAAAAGACCCAAGAACTACTTTGAGGAAAAAATAGGTGTATTGTGTCCATGGTGATTTTCTGCTGAAAGGAACCAAGGCCACAGTAGACACACTTCATATGACATGTTGTCTTCAAAGTGCTGCTATCCAGGATGCAACAGCAAACTTCCAAGACTCTTCTAATCATCCCTGTAAATAGCCATTCCTTCTGATTCAAGTGGAGATGAATGGTACTGCCATAAGGACCTCCAGAGACCATAAGAATCTGGCAGGCAGATGAAGGAATGGGAGCACACATGTAGTGTTTTCATCAGTCCTTCTAATTGAGGTCTTATCATAAAAGATACCCTGGAAGCCAAAGCCTTTCTAAGTAAGTGGTGCCAAGGTGAAAGGAGTAGCAGTAGTCAGAAACAGGGAGCAACTGCAGTCAACAAACAATCCCTGTCTCTCCCAGTTTCTTCACCCTCTTTTCTCTCCTCAAACAATCTCTCCTTGTTGCTCACTCAGTGATGTTCTCCATTCAATTTTGCTTTGCACTTGCCTTTAATGCAGTCTAAAGTCACACCATTACCTGGCTATAAATGTAAAATATGTAACAATTTCCACTTTTGCTGGGCTGATCATTGGATTATATGGCAGACTTTTTACACTCTGCAGAATGCTTACTCACTGATAGTACTCCATGAATGACTCCTGGCAAAAGATGATTCTATGTCACAAAATCTAGGTAGCAAAAGCCTGGAATTGAATATATCACTGAGAACTGGAGCCAGTGATACAGGTGATAAAGCATCATGTGGGGTGTGCAGCAGACAGGAAAATGTCAGTAGGGAATTCCATTCATAATCTCAAATGTTTCATTTGGGAAATGAATAGGAAGCACAAATACATCATAGGCCTCCCTGAGTCCTGGTGTAATGACAGATATAATCAAAATACAGAGACACATAGTACACTGCAATGTTTTCCAAAGGCTCAAAAAAAAGGACAGGATGTTGCATTATTCATAAACAAATGCCTTCATAGAAATTCACAAACTGGAGCATGGAAATCCTAAAATAGTTTCAGTAAAAAAAAAAAAGGAAAACAAAGAGCTATCAGTTAATTATAGACACTTGAAGAGGCTGAAGATGTGGATCAGACCATTGTTTATCAGATGACCAAAGCTTCAAAGAAGCACCCAAAAGTGACAATATAAGGTTTTCACTGTCTAACATTTGCTAGGAATCTAACTGTGCCAAAAGTTCTAGGTACAAGAAAAAGGGTGTCTGCTAATTTGAACCTACTGTAATTCCTACTGACAGGAATGGTCAGAAGTAAAAGTAGCCATGTTATTCTTGAATGAACAATAATAAGATTTCAACAAGAAGAAACAGTTGTATAACCTTAACTGGTCATTATGTCATTAATGGAAGGAGAATAAAAGAATACTGTGTCAATCTAAATGAATTGAAGGCTCCAGGACCAGCTGAAGGAACTCATAGATGGGACTATAGAACTATTAATTAATCATTAAGAACTCCTGGAGAATTGGCAAGGGCCCAGAAGACTGAAGAATAACATTTTCCATATCTTCAGATATGGATTGAGTGGAGAGTGTCTTCTACCTCTCTATCACCAAACCCTAGCATTTATACCAGAATAAATTAAGCTCTCTGCTTGAAGGCTGGGGTGACTGGGTTGGGATGGGCTGGAAACCTTTCTCCATTCCTAGCAAATGTAGTTAGAGATCCCTTCATCTGAGATATATCTTGTCCTGAGGAGAAGGGCAGGAGGTGGTTGGTAAGAGAAAGCCCTTTCAGCAGCAGAAAGACTGATGGGATAGTCCCAAGATCAGTCATTAGCTGCTTTAGAGTTAAATCAGTGCCTTCCTATCCTCAAGCACAGAAGACTCAGAGTCCCAAACGTGCTTTTTTTTTCAAGAGGTAACTGGACTTTCTCTCGGTTTTTTAAAGACGTTTTGCTTCTCATCCAAGAAACTTCTTGGATGAGAAGCAAAATGTCTTCAAAGAAAAACCAGAAAGTCCACTTCCCTCTTGAAAAAAGCACCTTTGGGACAACCATGACCTGGTTGACTGAGAATCTCTATAGATATTTAGAGAAGACTCAGAGATGCTTAGAGCCTAATTAAGTAGGCAGAATGCCCATGTGCTGCTAGGCAACACCCAGCGTGGTTGCTCAAAGATGGGACGGGAATCCTGATAGCATTTGGCATCCCTTTTTCACCTTGCCTTCAGGATAGATAAGCGGCCTTGAATGTGTGCAATAGCAGTGGCGGAGAGATTAGAAAAGGTAGCTTTTTTCTCAATAATTTTCTTCTGGTAGTAAATAAATAAGAGGGATTCCCTCTGGAGAGAAAAATAGCTGTTTAAGGGAGCTATAGGAGAGAAGTGTGAGTTGCAGGAAGAGAGATTTGTAAACTTGCCTATAACCAGCGGGAAGATTGTGCTGAGAGAAAGAGCTGTGTGGAAGGTGGCTGGAGCACATTTACACCATGGAGGAAGGTGGCTGTTAGTCTCTAATGTTCTTTGGGCAATGATAGCAGTGATAATGGGGAGAAATATGAACACTGATGTTGAACTGCAGACCTCTTGATTCTAGGCCTCAGTTGTGCCAAATGAACAAGTAGTGGCTTCCACAAGTAGTAAAGAAACCATGCAGAATACCTTCAGGTTATGAGGTTCCTTATGCTAGAGGCATCATGTTGCACATACCCTGTTTCCCCCAAAATAAGACATCCCCTGATAATAAGCCCACTCAGGCTTTTGAGCACATGGCAATAAGGCCAAGCGCTTATTTCAGGGTTCAAAAAAATATAAGACAGAGTCTTATAGAATAGAATAGAATATTTTATTGGCCAAGTGTGATTGGACACACAAGGAATTTGTCTTGGTGCATATACCCTCAGTGTACATAAAATAAAAGATACGTTCATCAAGAATCATAGGGTACGACACTTAATGATAGTCATAGGGTACAAATAAGCAATCAGGAAACAATATCAATATAAATCGTACAAGCAACAAAGTTACAGTCACACAGTCATAAGTGGAAGGAGATGGGTGATGAGAATGATGAGACGATTAATAGTAGTGCAGACTTAGTAAATAGTTTGCCAGTGTTGAGGGAATTATTTGTTTAGCAGAGTGATGGCGTTCGGGAAAAAAACTGTTCTTGTGTCTAGTTGTTCTGGTGTGCAGTGCTCTAGAGCATTGTTTTGAGGGTAGGAGTTGAACCAGTTTATGTCCAGGATGTGAGGGCTGTGAAATATTTTCACAGTCCTCTTTTTGACAGGGTCTTATTTTTGGGAAAACACAGTATATACTAATGACTAATTAATAAAGCTTCTACAGTTTGGGCAAAAATACAGTATATTACTTGCTATATTTAAATGACATTATACACAAATGCAGATTTCTTTTGTTTGCAAATGGTAAATTAATTACATGAACATTGCTGATTTCTGATTCTAGATAAGGCATGCAATTTAGCCAAATTAACAATGGCAGTATGAAACATTAAATCACAGAATCATTGAGTTGGAAGGAGCCTCCTAGGCCACCTAGTTCAACCCCCAACTCTGTGGGATTCACTAACTAAACCAGGGCTGCAGAAGCAGGTTCCAAATCTTGTCGCTACTGGTTTGCTCGTGTGCACGAGGTGCTTCTGCGCATGCGCAGAAGCTTTTGCACATGTGCAGAAGCGTCTGGGCAGGTGGGTGGAGTCTCCCGCCACCACCGCTACCGGTTCATCTGATCTGGTGTGAACTGGTAGCAATCCACCACTGCAGGGCTGTCAAACTCCCAGCCCTGGGCCCAATGTATCATGCGCTGGCCACGGCCAGTTTAGCAAAAGGGGAAAAGTCCCAATACGTCATTTGACACCACCATGATGACATGAGTTTGACACCCCTGCAATAAACCATCCAGCCTGTTTGAAGACTATCCATGAAGAGGAATAGATCACTTCTCAAGACCACCAATCCACTGATTGACAACTCTATCAGGAAATTCCTCCTAATATGTAATTTAACTCCTATAACTTCAACCCCCTGGTTTTGGTTCTACTCTCTGAGACAACACAGAATAAGTCCTCTCCCTCCTTTATATGACAACCCTTTTGGTATCCGAAGACCGCTAACAGGTCTCCTCAATTTTATCTCCTGGGGCCTGGGCAAAACACCCCAGATCCTTTACTTTATCCTCATAGAAAAAGGCTTCTTGTCCTCTTATCATCTTACTAGATCTCTTCTGAATTTATTCTAGCTTGGGAATTTTCTTTTCTGACTTAAGTGCCTAGAACATTTAAAAGGGGGTTTGACCAAAGCAGTGTACAATGTATGACCATTACTTCTCATGACCTGAAACCTATGCCCTCTCAAAAGCATTTGCTTTTTTAACAACTGCATTACACTTAGCTCAAATCCAACTTGTGATTTACTGGAACAGTTAGAATCTTTTCCTGCATAATGCTATCAAGTCAAGTTCCATACATCAGTTGCTTTTTATTTCTTTCTCCCCTTATTTCACCTTTCTTCTCCTTAAATTTTAGCCTCCAATTTAAACCATCTTCAAGCATCCCTTGTCAACAGTTAGATTTTGCATTTAATAATATTTATATACCGCCCTTCTCCCGAAGAACTCAAGGCGGTGTACAGCCATAATAAAATACATCGATACAAAAGTTAAAAGTAATTTAAAATCAAATTAAACAATTTTGGCT